>JASDQU010109214.1:95188-107955 GCA_032191745.1 Picea mariana
TTTTCAATAATCTTTATGTTTTCTTCTAAAACTCAGCCTATGAATTCTTAACTGCTCATTTGCTCAATTTTTCTTCCCCATTTTTTCCTCAAATCGACACCCTTTAAACTTGATTCGATCTAACATCTGTTACTATCTTTCCCTATGGAGACATTTACCTCTTGATTTGATCTGATCATTGTCTTATAAATAGATCCCATAGCCCAATGGTGATCTGAGAAACTCGTCAACCACATCCTCATCTAAAAATTTTCAAAAACCCCCAACCCCTGTTCTTCATAACTAGCCTAATACCTCTTCAAACAAAGCTATATCAGATAGAGAGATCCCTCTTTGAGTCTTGGAGGGCTAGATCCAAGACTCGAAGTGGTTTTGATGTTGCCTTTGTGACTGCCTCACAGCCTTGGGCAAATTACAGAGTGCTAACAGTTACCATGGTTATTAATGAGCATTTAAATTCAAACTTTAGTGACCAATTAGATCTATATACCTTCACCAAAATACTTATAAGGAAGATATGTATACCTATAATTTATAGATAACATTTATATAGGAATACACTATGGATCAATCATCTTGTTCATCCTACTTATTATTTATTCAAGTTCATGAGAACTCTCACATTAAGGATTTAATCCCCTGTATCTAGCATAAATTTTGGAATTAAAGTTGGATTAACAACATATAATACTAAAGGAATTAATGTTAGTCTAAAGATGCGATGAGGAGAGATAATTCACCTGGAATATTTTGAGGAGGGTAGCGAAGCTATTTGCGTCGCTCTGTCTATGTTATCATTACAAAAATGAAGGAAACTATTTAATATCAATCGGATTTCATGAGTACAACTCGTGAATAATCAGAGGATAACTAAGGGAAGGGAGAAACGAACCATTGGTTAAGGAATTCGAGGAGAAGGTTGATACCACAACATAGAAGAGTTGTTAGGCGAAGATTCCTTACCCCAAGGAACCTCATCCTGAATTTGATCCCTGCGAAGGAGATTTCCATTCTACGTCCCAGAATTTGGGGATGTGTAATCCTGTAGAAACAACTGGCATCCACCTATCTGCCAACAGTTTCCCAAGGAGGTTAAGGAAATGTGAAAGTCACGTCCTACGTAAAATTCAAAGATCCTCCCCACTTCAATATAAATTCATCATCACCTATTTTGCATGTGCTAGTTGGTGAATTATCAATCTCCAACATGACTATTACATTCTGGTTCTCCCACAAAACGTTCATAGGTTGATGTTATTTTAGGTGTGAGTTAAGTTTCTCCTGACTACGTAGGGTGACGGAGTAGCGACCGCTTGAGACTCCCTTATATCGAAGGAAGAAGGGATCTCGAGTAAAACGTTGTAGGAAAATTGTAGAGGCAGGATTTCTCTTGGTCCAGGTCGCATTGTTGGTAAAAATCTTCCACGTCTTTCATGAGGGTTTTTATCAGCCAAATTTTCACATCTTGAAGTCTGTAATAACTTCTTCTACCATATGCGGACTGTATAGCCCCTTTTAAAAAATGGTGGACTCGAGCTCCAAGCTCCAATCCCATTGGATATACTCTGTTTCACAATGCCTCACCACAAGATTTGATCCAAGCACCAAGGCCAAAAAATAAGAAAAAATTCAAATCACTAAGACCAAGCACCAAACAACTAGGAGGAGGGATGAAAACTGGACTAGACAACACTCTGCGGATTCTTAAATGGGGTTGGGGACCAACGATGGGAATTCACAAATTTTAAGGGTCTGCAAGGCTCGTTGTCTTCTCTTAGACCCGAAGGATATACACTTGGCGAGACCCTAAGGCGAGTTAACATTTGATTAACAATCCGACACATAAAGTAAACCGTTAACCAAGCAGTCCAAGGGGGTTAATGAAATCTTCCGAGGACATCACCCGAGAGGTAAATTTCTCTTGAGAAAATATAGCAGTCAACTAACAATCGACGAGGCATCCTAACGATGGTTGAGATAACACCAAAATTTGAAGGTTTTTTGGTTACAAACGAAAACTTGAGGCAACTACATAGTTCAAATTCTAAAGCCTCCCAAAGGATTCCTAAATTTTGTGGCGAGAACTATAGCTTGCACTTAAGGTGTGCGGGTGCTGATTATTAACAACTAACCATGTAAATTCCAACGAAATTCTAGATGGAGGATTGTGGGTTTAGATCTTCAAGTTTGGAGTTGATATTGAGAATGAAATTTTGTACCACAAAAGAACTACTCCTATAACAAACGTCACCCAAAGACTTACAAAATTAGATACAAAGTTTTTATTTAATCATAGAAAAATAAAATAACCATACAACATAAACCTTCTATTTACGATTTTAAACTCAATGAGAAAACAATTGATATCATAAAATTTTATTACAATTGCGACAATAAAAAATAAACATACATATACGATTCAATGATTACAATTTAAACTTAAGGAGAATATTGTCACCAATGAAGTTGATATTGGAGATGTTCCTCTGCAATTAACGATCCTTCTATCCTCCCTCTTTCTAACCATAGAGACTTCATCGGTACCTCCCAACCAAATATAGGGGTACTCTTCTTCCCCCTTAGCCCCTCAAGCCACAAAGGGGTCACGCACAACACAACCAAAAAAATCTAGCTCTCAGCTCGCCTCACAAGGTCAACCCACCACTCTCTTTGTCAAGATGGGTATCCCAACTCTCACAAGTAAAATCAGTCAAAAATTCTGGAGGCATAACTTTACTCATACCAGTCCTTTTTCTCCTCTTCTCAGCCATTTCTTTTATAGAATTTTTCTTAGTGACCACTTTCCATTTCTGTTTAATTCATTTTATTAAAAATTAATTAGGAATTACTCCCCCCCATACAATTGTCAATCGTTCCCTTAGTTGCACCAATAAATTCACCATTTAATTTAATTAAATGTCAATTTCTATCATCCATCCTAAAAGTGCTCCTAAAATCACTCCCAGATGCCCCTTCATTCCCTCTATTTCTTTTTTCATGACTGATGCCTTTATAAAACTTAGTTGTGTATAATTTAAGAAAGTTATTTAATTAAACTAGACTAGATTCCTTTTTATGCTTCCACATTCCTTTTTACATTTATTTCATTTCTTATATTGGTTTCAGTTTGGTATTCTTTTACATAGATTTATATAATTAAATCTTTTGATATAAATTTTTACTCTTTCAATTCCTAACTTGATTTTTCTTCATCCCCCACCATTTATTAAATTTTTAATTTAAATTTTTTTTAGTCTTCTTACCCACTTTAGACTTAGGCTCAAAATTTTAAACTAGGCTTAAAACTTTTAAGGAGATTTTATAATTAATAAAAATTACTCATTTAATAATTATTTTAAGTCTGATAGTGTCGAAACAAAATTTTTTGTAGGCACCTAGGTTCATTGGCTCACCTATATTGAAATCATGACGTGCCCTTCAAGATGCACTTTGTGCTCCAAGGGTGCCACTCGCCCTTTTTCAAGGTTTATTTATGCGGCGCGCCCTTCAAGGCACACCACATGCTCAAAGGGTGCCACTCGCCTTTGACTGATTTGGTAGTTGTCCAACCCTTGGTGTCAATACTGCATCAGGCGACCTTGTGAGAGACTAAGGGCCTTTAAGAAAAAAAGACCCTGCCTTATTGTGCACCCCTTAGAATCTTCATGAGCCCTCACGACATTGTGGATCTCTCAAACTAGGTAATCATTAACCTACAATTCGAGCCATGGAAGGAGTGCTAGTAGGTTGTTGCATGGTTGTTGCCACACCTCTCCCTCAATATCTGGTTGATGTGTACGGTCCCTTTACTCCTTATGTGAATTTGATTAGAAATCAATTGTCATCCTGTATCCATCAACGAAACACTATCAACGATCCATAAAAAACATCATAATATACCTGATCATATGTCACATATGCATCATTAAAAATACCCAAACCATATATAGTCCACTCTCTGACTCGATCCGGAGTCCAACGAGATCCATTGATGCCATCGACATCCTCAATCTGTCAAGTGTCCTGCACACTTAGGAGAAAACTGCCAATAGTACATGTCTATATATAGATATCAAATAACATAACATCATAATCCAACAGCATCATCATCAAAATCCATAAGTGAAACAAACAACCATATACTAAACTGGATCACTTGCATGCAAGTGTCCTCAAAGAATAAGTCAAATCAAGTGCGCGCAAGCACAAGATGTTACACAATATTTTCTTTATGTAAGATACTCAATCCTTTCTCAACTATTCTTTGCAGGTGAATATTTATTTCAAGAATAAATCTTGGTCCTCTCTCAAGAATTTTTCAGTTCTTGTACACTATTTGAAAATAGAGGAGTATCTTCTTTACAAATGCAAGTGGAATTATCCTCGCGAGGTTATCTTAAAGACCGTAATAAAATCTTTTTGATCAACAAAATGTATAATTGAATTACCACCCAAGAGAAAATTGGAGATCACAATTGAGCTTAAACTAGGAATGGATCATATCGCAAAGTTTTCTTATCACACAACAACTCCATAATTGTTAGAATTACAAATGAAGCTCCAAGAACTCTTCATCCAAGCATGTCATTGTGAGGAGCACGAGTGATATTGATAAAGATGAAAGATGCATAATGACAACTTTTTATTGGTTATAAATAATTAAACAAAGCAATGATAAAAAATCAGTAACCCTTGCTTATAATACATGATTTATTCAATCAAATGAAAAGAGCAAAGGTGTTTCTAAGATATATTTAAGGTCAAGTTACCATCAATTGAGAATAAAATAAGATGATATTCCTAAGATAACACTTAACATGATATTTAGACAAAATGGATTTGTACTAGTATGTTTCATATCGATGAATGGACTGAGAGTATTTATGAGTTTAAAGTGGTTAATGTGAAAATATGCATTACATTTTAGAGGTAAAGTTACATATGAATTCTAGAACAACATGAATTTTTTTTTACCTACACCAATTTTTAAAGAAGTTGTAAAATACCTTTAATATTTCCTCTTGGTCAAGATATTGTTGTTTTTCTAAATTTCCATTGCAACTAACATGCAATTTGATCAACATATTGTAGTTTTTCTAAATTTCTATTGCAACTAATATGTAATCATAGGGAAGAATTAACTTGCATCACCCTTGTATGATATGAATTTTCTTGAAAATAGGAAATATCCAACTTCATACAACATATTCTATGTTGTGGCCCACACACATAGAGGGATAATCACAACAATGAAATGTAGGGATCTAAGGCATCTAATAGAGAGGAAACAAATAATTAATTTCTAGCCTATATCCATCTTAACCCTAGATCTATCAATTTAATGTGTATCTATAACGACATTTACTTAGGCTCTGTATAGAAGTTCAAAACTAAAATTGTCCTAAAATACATGTTAAACTATTAAAAACCAGTCAATTATGGTTCTATAACATGTCTAGAACAATGAGTGCACAAAATTGTTGGCCTCAAAAGGTAAAACCACTTCTATTAATTTACTTTGATATATCCATGCAATTTAAAACATTAATGGACCATATTTCCATGGTTAGCATTTTACAAAAATACTTACACTCAATTGCAGATTCTTTAATGTGAAGAGAAATATTATTTTCCTTCTTTCATTGCAATGGTTTTCATGTTTTCTTCATTTTTATAAGCCATAATTTTTTTAATGCTGAATTAATTTTAGTATCGGGTTCTTTAATTCCTTCCTATGATGCATAAATTTCTTCAATATTTTATTATTTTTCCTATAGTGCATTGATTTGAATGATTCCTTCTTTATTACTAGCTATACAATTGAAATACAATTATTCATCATAACCATGCATCTTCATAATGAAAAAAATATTGCATCAATGAAGACAGACATGTGCAAGATTTGATTTAATTCCTAAAATGCTCTTTGATTTTAACTTCATTTTTCATATGATCCATATAAAAAGATGCATATGGGGCAAGTGTGGCTATCACCTTTATTACCAAACCATCTTGATCATGAAATATCTTGTGTTTGTCTTGAGTTTACTTGTACTATGTTTATGTCATAAATGATTTAAAATTTTGAATAATGTGATTTTATTATGATAATTTTAGTTTTCTATAAGATTGATTGTTTTGACAGGACTACCTAAGATTGATATCAAACTAAATCAATCTTAACCTACAAAAAATAATATTAAAAAATAAACTATAAAATTTATTATTAACATTATTATAAACATTTAAGATTATTAACATTATTATAAACTTTTTAAACAATACAATTATGAACATTTATTTGGTCCAGACTTTGGCCATACACACTAGTGTTAAACCTGGTTTGGGACGCGTCTTGAACAAAGAGCGTTCAATACTCTTTTCAAATTGCTCAAAATGGGGACAGTATAGTAGCTGTCGTTTCTGCAATCAGTCTTCTCCAAATTATTGAAAATCCCTACATGATTAGAATTGATCAACGACGGCACAGCACTTATGTAGAGTAGGATGAGGAGAAAGCATCCAAAATCTCTTCCACGGATGTAGATATTCGTTAGGGTTTCCATGGCCAATATTGGGCAATGGAGAGGTTGGATATTACACGGGTATAAAAACAACGATATCATATGGTGAATAAATAGGCAAGTGTTCAAGTTTTAGTCCGGATAATCATTTGAATTATTCTAATCTCATAGATATTCAAACTCCAGGCTAATTATATTTCTTACGTCTCTATTTCTTTTAATTTTTTAATCTTTCTTTTACCATTTTTGTCTTTCTTTTAATATTTTTATCTTTATTATTAAATTAATTCAGAGTTGGAAGTTAAGAAATTAAATATTTAATATTAAATTTTAATTAGAATAAAATGCGAATATTCTAATATCATCGACGTTTCAAAAAATTATTTATCAAAGTAAAGAGACATTCGTTAATCGCGCACAGTGAAACCTGCGAAGCCGTCAACTCGTAGCCATCCCATACAGTTTGACCACGAATCCCATACAGCTGATCATAGTCACCCAGTATATGAGATTGTAGATTGGTATTTACGGCTATGTAATTTTCATGGTTCTTATCTATATTCAATGGAGAGGATTCATAATGCATGGCAGTATTGCCTGTTTAAGAACCCTAAACTCTTCGAAGTGCAAGACCCTAAACTGTTCAAGTGTTGTTTCTGGCTTTGGAAAATTGTATGTGGCGTCAGCTTGTGTTACTCTCATCGCTGCTGGCCATATATCTGGATTTGTAGGACTTTGAAAATGACAAAATGGAATGGCGCCGAAAATATTAGGGTTAGGGTTAGGGATACATGAATAGCTGGTGCCTGTGTAAGTAATGTGGGGAGCAATGGCTTGAGCTTGGAGGTGTGGAGAGGGTTGAAGATTAAGATGAGCTCTGGTCATTGATTGATTGTAATTATGAAGCTGTTATAAGTAAATATGGAACGAATGTAAATCTATTTCAATTAAATTTGTTAATCATTTAAATGTGATAATTATATCGTTACACATTAATTTTTTAATATATTAAGTAAATGTTAAAAAGTAAACAGGTTAATTGAAGATTTTAAAAATGTTAGAAAGTTATGAACATGAGATATCTTTTATTAATTTGGAAGGACCAGTAAAAATATGCTAATATTTTCAATTAATAACCATATAAAAAATAATTAAATGTGTCCATTATCAATAAATATACACCTTTCAACTTAAATATACTATTAAAAAAAATCTATTTAACTTCTATAAATATAATATGCTATTAAAAAAATCTATTTAACTTCTATAAAACTCCAAATAGAATCAAAACAGAACCACCAAAGTACGCATCAACTACACTGTCCCATCCATAAAATTTTAATGGACAAGTAATTACGCCTCAACGACACTGACCCGTCACTACAATTACCACACACAAAATTTCTATGGCCCTGGCAGAAAGGTTATTACACAGGCCCGTCCTTGCCATTACCAAACACCGGACAAAATTCCAAACAACAGTCATTGCCATTACCACAGTAAAAATTCCAAACGACCACACCAAATACAAACAATTTGATAATTGAACTTGACCGTTCAATCTCCGCCATGCTTTGCTTCACTGCTTCACTCGATATGAGTGGTGTCAAAGTATAATGGGGTGTCGGGAAGCCGATTCCATGATTTTTTGTTTAAATTGTAAACAACAACCAAGAAAGATATTCCAGTCATTGATACGAAGCAAACGCAATCCCCCACTCCTTCTACTGCACGCGCAGACCAATTCAGTAGCTCCTTAAAAAATTCAGGCATCCGGGCAATCTCTTCCCACCTCCAAGAAGAGTCTGAGGGGTTTTTGTGAAATTCCCAAATAATAACCAACCCATTATTATTGGACAGCATCAGAAGCCGCGACCCACAGGTAATGAGACCGTACATTCGCCTGCCATTATTCTGTAACAACTCAGGCATTGGTTGTACCCAGAATCGCATTTCTCATGCATCTTGGATGCTGAAAGTATCCTACGTAAAAATAACCATCGCAGAAAAATACCATGCGTATCATGCGTATCAAACAGTAAAAATAACCATCGCAGAAAATCATCTGATTCATTGTATTCAGATCTCCTGGAATATGTCCGGCGAACAATATTCACATTTGAATCACTTCTCCGGCCCATGACCACCACTTTGTAGATGTCTCCGCCATCCTCGCCTTTCAGGATGACGGAGACAAGATCTCTTTCTATGGACGTTTGTGTGTAAGGATTACTTACGGAGATGGAAAACTGTGATAACGGATCTTGCATCAGTACCATCAGCCTCCCTTCAGCCGATCCTCCCGAAAGCACTTCACCTTCTCTATGTAGAAAAGAAAGCGAGAAGCTGGCCTTCCAAGTCTCCGTGTAGAAACAAAATGCATGACAAGGTTGTGTGGAGCCTTGCTGCCACAGAAGTAGGCGTGGCTTCTTGTTAATAGGCGTCTTAGCCCAAACACCACTTAGGAATTTCCTTGATGAAAGGAAGGAATTCCATTCCATGGAGACACTGTGATATTTTAAAACCGAATCCATAGGAAACCACGCCAAAGCTTCCTTTTGCAAATCATCGGGCAACTCCGTCCACCAAGCCTCCTCAAAAAAGTCTAATCTCTCCTCCCCATCTGCCATTTCCATTCTCATTTACATTTGGGTCGAAAGAGATTAGGTTTGCGTATTTTAGTACAACATCGGTAGCCAATTTATAAGATGTTATGTTCCATACCTTTTGGAAAAATGGGCCGAGGGTTTTTATTTTCATTAATAGTATTATATTCGGATTAATATTTTATTTAATAAACCCACAATACCGGTTTTATTTTCACTATAGTATTAAATTCGAGTATTAAATTCAAATTATTATTTTATTTAATAAACGCATAATATGGATTATTATTTTATTTAATAAATCTATAATAAAGTTTTTATTTTCATTAATAGTATTATATTTGGATTATTATTTTTTTTAATAAACCCATAATATTGTGTATAAATAGAAATTGATTGTAATTAATATTATTATATTTCCTACAAAGTAGGGACTTCATCAATGCATTCCACCATTAACTTCAAGCGGGGTGCAAATAAACCCATAATATTGTTTTTTATTTTCAATATAGTATTAAATTCTGATTATTATTTTATTAATAAACCCATAATATGGTTTTTATTTTCATTAATAATATTATATTAAGATTATTATTTTATTTAATAAACCCATAATATTGTGTATAAATAGAAATTAATTGTAATTAATATTATTATAGTTTCTACAAAGTAGGGATTTCATCAATGCATTCCACCATTAACTTCAAGCGTGGTTCAAGATTCTAGACACCAACGAAATGATGGATGGTTTATGCATTGTTTAAATATTTATTGTATTAAAGTATATATTGTTTATATATGTTTTTTTGTTTCAACTTACCATATACAATCTTATATATTAATATTATTGAAATGAATAAAATAACAAAAAAAATTCATCTATTAGGGGTTTGGGTTAGGTTTTATGTTGACTTGGTGTAACCATTGTTTTGCATTTAAGGTGATTTAGCCAAATGTGGTGTGTCATTTAATGATATAACCTCTACACATAACTGCACATTATCTTGACATGTTTGTGGTGAATAAATTATTGTTATTGATATCAAAAGTAAGTATTCAAATATAAATATTCAAAGGAAATGTGAGTTTAAGAAATACAAAGTGGAAGTGGATTAGAAGTGAAGTTAGGTGAAAGTGGATTAAATATGAAGTTATGTGAAACACGACTAAAAAATTAAAGTGGATTAAACATGAAGTTATGTCAAAGTGGGTTAAAAAGTAAAAGTGAATTAAAAAGTGAAAGTGAAGTAAAAGTGCACATGGTATTTGCACATGGTTTTAAAACCCATGGTGGTATCTTTCCCATGGTACATTGAAAAGTGAACTAAAAAATAAGAAATGAATTATTTATTTAATGAAGGTCGTGTCTTTTCAAATGTACATGACTTTAATATTTACATATGAGAATATAATATGAGAAAATATTGAATATTATTTAAAAGGGAGAAATCGACGAAGTATGTGAAGATCCAATGAATAGATCTTTGGAAAGAAGAAAGAGAAAGCGTCGAGAAGATCTGACGAAAGAAAAGGGAGCGAGTGTAGAGAAAATATCATGAAATCAGAAGAAGTGAGTGCCGACAATATCTGACGAATGTAGGAGTGGGTGTCGAGCTCATCTGGTGAAAGAAAAAGTAATGAGTGTAAAGTAGATCTGGCGAAAGAAGAAGTGATGAGTGTAGAGAAGATTTGATGAAGACAGAAGAAGAAAAGAGACGAGTGAAGGAAATGCATATGAAGAACTGGTAAAATTGTAAGTAGGTTATGTTGAACACTCAACACACCCTTAAAATTTTCAATTTTTGGATACCACTTTTGCTTTTAATTGTTTGGAATTTCTTCCTTTTCTTTTACATAGGTTGCATATTTGTCGTTTGATTAAGTTTAATCATCTTTTCTTTTCTTTAGTTGCATCTAAAAAATCAATCAAACCAAAAATATATCATGTTTTTCATTTAAGTGGAAGAAAAAACAAAAGACACTTGGTGATTTACCCAAAATGGGCCTTCAAAAGCGTTGTTGGAAGAAGAGTTTTTCGATGCCCAATGGTTACTACTCAAACACGCCAACATCAATCAACATCAGGTGTCAGCCAAACCAAACCAAAACATATGATAAAATGTGAAGTGAATTCTTCAGAACATCGATGCTAATAAATATTGGGCATGAGTCGAGTCAAAGAACAAACGAACAAATGCACAGCTCCCTCGTAAGAGTTTTGACACCGATAGTATCGAGCATTGGCAATGTCAACAAAAAAACATATACAGATGAACTCAGGAGGTAATCGTTGACGTTGATAGACATCGAGCATCGACACCCAATGTTATACAGAAGAAAACACTCAGGATCAAGACTAGAATCAATTGTCGATAGACATTGGCATCGATAGACTGAGAAGACAAAAACCTACCCTTTATCATGTGTTTTCTCTCCTTGTTGATGCCTGATTAGAAAATATTGATGAAAGGAGCCCAAAGACCACTTAGGAATTTCCTTGATGAAAGGAGGAAATTCCATTCCATGGAGACACTGCGATATTTTAAAACCAAATCCATAGGCAGCCACGCCAAAGCTTTCTTTTGCAAATCGTCAGGCAACTCCGTCCACCAAGCCTCCTCAAAAAAGTCTAATCTCTCCTTCCCATCTGCCATTTCCATTCTCATTTCCATTTGGATCGAAAGAGATTAGGTTTGCATATTTTAGTACAATATCGGTAGCCAATTTATAAGATGTTATGTTCTATACCTTTTGGAAAAATGGGCCGAGGGTTTTTATTTTCATTAATAGTATTATGTTGGGATTAATATTTTATTTAATAAACCCACAATACCGGATTTATTTTCACTATAGTATTAAATTTGAGTATTAAATTCAAATTATTATTTTATTTAATAAACTCATAATAAGATTTTTATTTTCATTAATAATATTATATTTGTATTATTATTTTATTTAATAAACCCATATTATTGTGTATAAATAGAAATTGATTGTAATTAATATTATTATAGTTCCTACAAAGTAGGGAATTCATCAATGCATTCCACCATTAACTTCAATCCGGGTGCAAATAAACCCATAAAACTATTTTTATTTTCACTATATTATTAAATTTCGATTATTCTTTTATTTAATAAATCCATAATATGGTTTTTATTTTCATTAATAATATTATATTAGGATTATTTTATTATTTTATTTAATAAACTCATAATAATATTGTGTATAAATAGAAATTAATTGTAATTAATATTATTATAGTTCCTAGAAAGTAGGGACTTCATCAATGCATTCCACCATTAACTTCAAGCATGGTTCAAGATTCTAGACACCAACCAAATGATGGATGGTTTATTCAATGTTTAAATATTTATTGTATTAAAGCATATATTGTTTATATATGTTTTTTGTTTCAACTTACCATATGCAACCTTATATATTAATATTTTTAAAATGAAGAAAATAACAAAAAAAATCCACCTATTAGGGGTTTGGGTTAGGTTTTATGTTGACTTGGTGTAACCATTGTTTTGCATTTAAGGTGATTTAGCCAAATGTGGTGTGTCATTTAATGATATAACCTCTACACATAATTGCACATTATCTTGGTATGTTTGTGGTGAATAAATTATTG
>JASDQU010109214.1:121187-140497 GCA_032191745.1 Picea mariana
GTCTTGGTGAAGATGTATGTCATCTGTTTTGCTGAAGGACATAATTGTAAGTCGATGAGCCCCTCGTGTACTAAGTCTTGGATGTAGTGCATGTAGATATCGATGTGATTCATCCGCTACCTCTGAACTGGATCTCTGCAGAACTCCAGAGTGCTCTGGTTGTCACACCAAATGACGATTGACCAATGAAACTGAATTCCCAACCAAGGGAGAAAATGTTATAGCCACATAGATTGAATGGTTATGTTAACTACCCCTCTGTACTCTACCTCGACTGAAGATAGAGAAATGGCAGCTTGCTTCTTTATCGATCAATAGATAGGCCTAGAACCAAGACTAAGTGAGTAACTAGATGTGGACTTGCGATCAAATCTATCACCAGCCCAATCGGAATTAGTAAACCCGATGAGATCTAATGTAGAGTCTATTGCATAATGAATCCAAAAGGTGATGGTTCCCTGTACGTATCGAAGGATACACTTTGCATATTTGCAATGTAGCTCATGCGGCTCTTGCATGAAGCTGGAAACTGTGCCAACTGCATATGAGAGGTTTGTTTTGGAGTGTGTGAGATACAAAAAGATCCCCACTAGCTGTCTGTACAGTGTGTTGTCAACCAATGGAGTCTCCCCGCCATTCTCAAGTTTGACTCCTGATAGGAAAGGAGTAGGAGAAAACTTTTATTCTATCATGTGAAATATCTCAAGGAGATCTCATGTATACTTGGCCTGAGACAGTTTGATGCCTCATGCATCATGACTGATCTTGATTCCAAGGAAGAACTATAGTGGACCCATGTCCATCACCAAAAACCTATCATGTAGAATCCTCTTGACTGCAATAATCATTGAATTCGAGCACCTGGTGATTAGTAAATCATCAACATACATAACTAAAAGTATAAGTGAATTATTCGTCCTGAGCATGTAAACATTCGGATTTGATTTACATGGTACAAAGTTTTGTGAGAATAGGTAGGAATCCATATTTTCATACCATGCCCTTAGGGCCTTCTTGAGGCCATAAAGTGACTTCTTCAGTCGACAGACCAAAGATGAGTCATGCATAAATCCCGGGGGATTCTCCATGTAGATCTCCTAAGAGAGATCATCATGAAGAAATGAATTCTTCATGTCCATCTGATGGAATTCCCATCCCTTGGATGCCACAATTTCAAGTGCCAATCATATGGAATGCATCTTCGCTACTGCAGCGAAGGTCTCATCATAGTCAATACCATGAATTTGCTGAAAGACTTTGGCAACAACCCTAGCTTTGTATCTGCATATGACAAGTTTCCTCCCATAAAGAAGGGGAACCAGATCCCAAGTATGGTTCTCAAGGAGGGACTTGTACTCTTCCTGCATGGTGGATTCCCAAAAGGGATTTCCAACAGCCTCGTCATAAGACTGTGGATCTGAAGACTGAACCAAGAAAATATGCCTGGAGGGAAATGGTTCAGTGGCAGTGAGTGAAATAGGAGGCTCCTCAAAATCATATCGAGTCCTCATAGTATCGGATGGATCACCAATGCGATCCCCTGCATCCTATAGAGTAGTATGTTCCCACTTGAGCCTCTGCTCTAGCTTGGCAATTGCAGCTGGATTCTCTGACTCTACATATGAATGTACTGAATCTGAATCTGAATCATCTGAGTCCTCTGAATAAAAAATATCATCTGAAGACAAGTCAACATGTGCATGCTCATCATCTCAGACACGTGGAAGAATGAAGGTGTCTGCATACAGCTGTTGAGGTACATGCGAGACACGTTCCTTGAATTGGACACTTTGCTCAATGATGAGCCGGTCCGAGGAAATATCAATAAGACTATATCCCTTCACATTGTCGGGGTATCCAACCAAAATTCACTCAGTTCTCTATGGATCAAGTTCCTTCCTCTTTTCAAAGGGAATCTGGGCCCATGCACGTGAACAAAAAATGAAAAAGTGAGTCACTTTCGGTTTGACGCCGCTCCAAGCCTCATAGTGGGTCTTATCCCTGACAGACCTATGGGGATATCAAAAAATATCTCCCCATAGTCTATGTGGTAGTGAATTTTCATGCAACATGCAAAATTTCATCTCCTTTATAAATCAATTTTTCCGCTCAGCAACTCCATTTTGTTGCGGAGTATAGGGAGCTATGTGATGCAATTGAATCCCTGCCTCATGAAAAAGATTATGGATCTCATGATTTAGATACTCTCCCCGATTATCATTTTGGAGGACATTTATCTTCTTTCCAGACTGTGTCTCAACCAGGGCTTTCAAGTCTTTGAGGTGTTGAAAGACCTCAGATTTTTTCCTCAGAAAGTACATCCATGTAAAATGTGAGAAATCATCAACAAAAATGAGAACAAACCTCACTTTGTTGATCAATGGATGTGGAAAAGGACCCATGAGGTCACTATGGATCAGATCTAAAGGTACAAAGGCTCTCTGATACTTTTCCTTGTTGAATTTATCTTGAGGGTATTTCACGAGAACACATCCCTCACACACTCCCTTCAATAAATGGATGTCTGGTAGACCATCAACCAATATTTTCTTGCTAATATGTTTCATGTATCTAAAATTCAAATGTCCAGACATTTCATTCCATATCCCACTACTTTCATCAACATGAGTAAGAAGTAACGAAGAATCAGGTTCAATGAATTCAGAGAAGGTATACAATCTAAACTAATGACTTACCTCACCGGTAGCAACCCTGGAGTTGGTTTTCATTTATTATATGTCCACAGAAGTTTGTGTGAATATGAATTTCTTTCCAGTGCTGAAATTCATCATCTGATACACAAAGAGAAGGTTTACAGAAAGTTTGGGAACGTGCAACACATTCTCGAAGATTCTGTTGGTGAGTTCAATCCTTCCTTTGTCAATGACTTCAATAGAAGAGTTGTGCCCCATTAGAATGGGAGGACATTTGCATGCATCCAAAGAAGAATATACTACTTTTGAGGCATTCATGTGATGTGATTCTCTTGAATAAACGATTCAAGCATCGGGAGAGGAGATGATGGAAATCAAGGCATGGCTAGAATTTCCTTTCTTGGAATTCAGATCTTTTGGCTTCTTCTTCATTGCACCCTCGGGGATGCGATATCCAACGTTTTTTTTACAAATTATTTGAGACATAATATCTATTTTATTTTGCATGCATACGCATTTTGGATGTAATACTTTGTAATAGTACGATCATTTCTTCCCTTTTCCCCTTTGGATCCGGAGGCATCGATGAAGGGTTTTGTGTACCCTTCCTTCTTCAGATGTGCATGAGCTTTATGTTTATATTTATCTTTATATTTATGATATTTGTGTCTGCCATCATGCATAATGAGTGCATGTACCCTTGGACCTTTGATTGTGCCCATGTTGATGAGCTTGGTTTTCTCTTGTGTCAAGGATTCGATAAATTCCTTAAGAGAATGCATCTTCCAGGTGGTTCTAGAGGCGAATTTGATAGTATGGAATGTGGATATGAATACAAATAATTCAGGACCAATCTTGGAGGGAACGGTGAGAACCATTTGTTTCTCTTCCTTTGATTTATCAACCCCACAAGCTTTGAGTTGCGACAGTAAATCCTTGAATTTTGTAAAGAAATCTTGGATATTTTCGAAGATTTTTGGATCCAATATGAGCAGCTACAACAACAACATGTGTCCCCTCATATCATCCTATTTTCCAAATATCCCTTCCAAGGTGGTATAGGATTCACTGGGAGTCTTACAGGAAGATATGTGAAAAAGGAGATTGGGATAAATAAGACTGCAAATTGTTCTGAGTGCCTCATCCATGCGATTTAATTACTTGGATTTTTCTATGGATGATACCGATTTTGTATATGTATTCAAGTTTAACCTGTACAACCCTCTGGTTTGAATATGTATGGCTATTTTATACTTCCATTCAAAATAGTTGTAAGATGTAAGAATGAATTCTTTTTGGAATTCCATCTTTTTGATGTCTTCAATCTTTTGTACCTGCAAAACATTTTGGTGTAGATTTTGTTTATCAATACGTCAACTTTGATAACATGTAAATGTGTTGAAACTACACATAATAGATCTAGATAAAAAATAATACACGCATTTGCAAAGAAAATTTGAGAAAGAAGAAGAAGGAGAGAAAGAATGAAATAATTCTCATTAACTGTTTGAATAATAAATAATTTACACATGATATACTATGTATAAATCAATGAGTGTGGACTGGAGGAGAACCAATGCATTATAGAGGTGGTATAGAGTGATCTAGACACACACCAACAATTACAGGAGTGAACTTCCACCTAGTCTAGTCTCTCAGGTAGTTAGGGGAGTGAATTGCCACCTAGTTGAGTTAACTAGTCAAATTGTCTTCAGTTAACTGACTGAATAGAGAGTAGTGAGGACTTAACTCAGTGAATCAATGGTAATGTACCATTCTGGTGATGATACCAAGGAAATTTTGAATTAGCATGGTGATGATCTCAATGTTTCATGGTGACAAAACCAATGCAACATCTAAATTCAACTCAACTAGTTAAATTGATGTGTCAACTGAAAGAGAATATTCTCTAGGTGGAATATTCTCCCCTAAAATATAAGAGATTGTATAATGACTAATTATGACTATTAAACAAGGAAAAATATTAGGAAAAAAAAATCCTAGGTGTGTGTGAAGTAACTCCAACAGTTCCCCTTCCTCTGGTTCTTCTAGTTCACTCGGCTAGACTTCGGTGGTAGCGACAATGGCACTAGGTTCATCATCGATAATCTGCTTCCCTCCTTATAGATTTGATTCAAATTCAGAATTGTCCTCTGACTCGGAATATTTCAACTCGTCCATGAGTGAATTATTGGAGAGACATTGTTCGATGATGTGCCAAGGGATTTTATGGTATTCACACCATTTTCCTATGTCCTTCTTCGACTTCTCATTACCCTTCTCGTGTTGCATCTTGGACTAGTTGTCCTTAGAGTGGCCATATTTTCTTTGTCCCTTGTTGTGTGGGTTAGGGCCTCCTTTTCTCTTCTTTGGTTTTGAGGATTTTGTAGATCCAAACTCTCTCCTCTTCTACTTAAATTTTTGTTCGATCTTGAAAATGTATCTATAAGTCGTACCCAATGATGCGATGTCCATAAACTTAATTTATTTTTGAATGTATATATGCAAAAAACCACGGTATTTGAGCACCATATGTCATTCAGAGTCTTTGATACCCAATTTGGTGTGCAGGGTATGGAAAATATTGGTGAAATTTGGTACTTTCTGGTCCATTTCTTGACGTAGGGTGGTCCATCTTGTGTACTGGTCCTCGTAGCTTCCAACAAGGTATAATTGTTATTTAATACAATCCTTGAAGGAATCCCATTTGGGGGAGACTAAAAATATTGTGTATTTCTATATTTCCCTTTTCTCAGAGTAAGTATCCCACCAGTCCTTAACATGGGGGGTGACCTTAAGGAGTGATAAAGTAATATTATCCTTATTGGAAAAATTGTGGAGCAAAAAATACCCTTCAAGTAGATTAAACCATTTGTCTACAACATCTTCATCTATCAGTCCTTCAAATAATGGAATATCAAAATTTACCTATACCTTGAAGGGGGTTGCATGGCCTCTTGATTAAGATGCTTCTCCTGTGGGCATCCACTGAACGATTTGTACAAAGTTGTCCATCATTTCATTCCTTTGTAGCACAAGGGTTTCCTAGAGAAATATTTTAAAAGGATATCGTACTCCATCATCTTTGTTTTCATATCCAATTGGTTTTTGTCGGGTTCAGCCCAATAGATCTTGCAAAGGATCGACTTGTTTGAGTCCCAACTTCTTGTACCCAAATCTTGTCGGGGAGATGCAAGAAGAAAAAAAATGAAGAGCAGACCGCTCTGATACCACTAATCCAGATTTATGAGAGGAACAAACATACTAACAGACCGAATACAATAACACAAAGATATGGCGAAAAACAACAAATATATAGTGAACAATAACTTCTATTGAATAAATGAAATAGGTTGAAACTGTAAAACTACAAAACTAAAAACAACTTGCTTGAATGGTGATAATTATCTATGATAAGAGATGTTGTTTCTATGTGCATCCATGTGAGCAAAATTATTACAATGAGGCTCCAGAGGCCTTTTTAACATTACTCATGAATTCCAAAACCTTAGACATCCAAAAACCTAACCCTAGGAGATGAAACAAAAAATGTTATGTGGGCCCCGCTAGGTAAGTTGGTATCTCTACTTCCTGGGGTTGTAACTTTTGCATACAACCTTCGTTTTAGGTACATGATAGACTGTTGGAAATGCCTTTTCGATAACTACACATTATGCAGTCAAGCTCTAACTGTGTCTACGGTTTGACTGTGGCAAGCCAAAAAAACACTATTTAGGGCCCCAAAACATCCCTAGAAGTACAAAAAGATGTGCTGAGATGAAAAATTCCAAAATAAGACAGTTGGATTAGGTGGGTGGACACTAGTCTCCCCCTGGAAGATGTGTATGGCTTCAAAAAACCCCGAAAGTGTAGAACCTACAATTTCAAATAAGTACAGAAGAACATGTTGAACTAAAAACTGTTAAGAGGAGCCAGTTGGAATAGGTGGGTGGCCACCAATATCCACCTAGTTCAACATGTTAGACAAGAAGCTCATAATCAAATTGAATACATGTTCTTCACCAGGAGATACATGAAACATGATCCAAAGAAATTAGTAGCTAAGCATGCTAATGAGGTCATATCCCACTGGACTTATGCACATGCTAGTTTTGAGGAAAACATATTCATAGAGAATTCCTTGAATTGGGGTGAAGTTTTGCAAAGAAGAGAAAAACCAGATTTGATTAGAATCATGGCCTTCCCTTGACATGGAAAATTAGACTTATTGGACCAAACAATGGAGGAAATGGAACAAGCTCAACATGAAGATACATATCATACAACAAAAAGGATAGGGGCACAAAGAATCTTAGAGGAAGCCAAAAGAATGATTGAACTACAAAGGAAGACCCCTATTATGTCATAAGTAGCATCCATAGTAATAACTCTAGTTACACTCAAGGATGGAGGGAATACATCAACCCCAGGGAATACCTCAATTGAGGAATAGAATGAACAATAGATTTCAGAAACATTGATAGGAGCACCAAGAACTGAGCTAGCAACTGCAATGTCAACAAATCCACTTGTCTTAAGGGGAGTAGCTCCCTTTATTGCTAACTTAATCATGCTATATGATAGTGACCTTGAGGAGGTGGATACTGTAGTTCATATTATAAATGAGGATGTGACAAAGATACTAGATACATAGTTGTCCCAAGTAATGCAACCTTTGGACATAGAGATATATATAAATACAACTAAAGTCTATGTGACCTATTTATATCAAACCTTATAGCCATCGGATAAATGGGAAAGTAGTGAAAAGGGACAGTAAGAACCAAAATATGGAGAGAAAACAAAGACTCTGGGATAAATAAGAGGAGGGTAATGGAACTTCCATCGAAAAAAATGAGAGAAAAAAAAAAGAGGGAGATCAAGGAGGCCATGATGTTGAGAACTCACCTGTAAGTGACATTAGTAAATACGAGGTCTATAAGGAGATGGAAGGTAAAAAATAATGAAAGAATACCAGGACAGAAACTCCAACACCTTCTTCAATTCTAGGATCAATAATTTCGGCACAAACCACTACAGAAATAGATCCTCAACAACCCTTGATAGCACCGAACCAATAAGAGAATATTTACAATCAGGTTGTAGGGATATATAGAGGTAATTAGATGGCACTTGAACATTTGAAAACACCAAGGAGCTTGCCAAAGTCCCTCTCATGGGGTTACCAACCAATTCCAAAGCATGTAGATAAGGTGGTTTATGTCTAGTCTATTACTTACAACTGCTGGAGAAATTTCTATTTTTGACACACTAGTTCAGTGGGAGTTAATTGACTAGTTCTATTTTAGACTTTCTATTTTTACCATCACTATTATGCATGCATGCATTCCTAAGGAAAGCTAACTACTTGATTGCTTTTCTTAATTATGGAATGTTTTTCCCTATATCTGAGTGTATTCTACTCATTCATTGTATCATATTGATCATGATCTATGTATCAATCATCATCTCATTGGAGTAGTGTGAATATATTTCATCATTCTTCCATATTGAATCTCTCTTCCTTTCTTGATAAACTTTGTTTGTACTTTCTTTAGCTAGATCTCCTGTGTAGGTTTCCATGAAACACTGACATGGTATCATAGCTATGCTGCTTGGAGAAAACTAGACAAGCCAAATAATAAGGAAAATCGGGCTTTCAATAAGCTAAATCCGTGGTCTTACCTTTCAGCAGTTATTCCTCCCAAAATATTGTGTTTTTGAGGAAACAACTCTTGGGGAAAGTAAATCGGCCCATTCTTGAAGTGGGTTTTCAACCATTTGGTAAGATTCTTGACCATTTTCTTAGAACGTAAGTTGCAAGATAGCCTCCTGAAACTGATACGAATATGTGTTCATACCTGTATACAATGATTGCTCCCAAAACTATTAAGTTTTTGAGGAAACAACCCCCTGAAGAAGTAAATCGACCCATTTTAGAAGTGGGTTTTTAACCATTGGGCTAGATTCCTCACCGTTTGCTCAGAAAGTAAATCGCAATATCATCTCTTGAAACTGATACAAATTTTCACTTAAAGTGCCATTTCTGCCATGATTTCTTAATTTTTCACTTGCAGATTGAGAGTAAATTTTTAGGGGTTCTTAGAAACAATGGGAGAGATGGATATGACAACTATTTTATAGTCAAACTTGGTGGTAATCTTCACACCCTACAATTATTTTGGTTGGAAGCTCAAGATGACATTCCAGCTCATAAGAAAATGACTATATAATTTGACGATGGCGATAGAAATAGAACCTACATTAGCGATTGAGAAGATGAGATGGGCAAATCGTAAGGATGAGGCCATAGGAATACTTCTTGAGTTGATCTCCACTGATTTGTGGTTTCATGTTGCCACATGCAAGACTCCAAACGATATCTGGACCACCTTGGAAGGACTCTTTGGAAAGTAGGATGAGATGCGAGGTCATATGCTTGAGGTAGAGTTGAATACCTTAGACCCTAAAAGTTTTGATAATATACAAGATTTTTTACTAAATTTAAATCTTTGATATTAATCTTGGGTGAATGTTGTATTGATAAGTCTACACAAGAGAAACAACTTATTCTAACAATCTTGTCCAAGCTAGGACTAGAATACGCTCTATATGTCTCCAATTTCCATTCTGGCAGATGTCTTTTTGGAACAAATTGGAAAATGCATACATTGGCTTGATTCATTGAGTCTCACACAAGAGTAGACAAAAATCATACATATGGGCCTCATGATAGATCCCAAAGAACATGCACTCACCATGCATGATGGAAAAGGGTCATCCAAACAGAATGGGAAGGAGGGATATTCCAAACCCTTCAATGACTCTTTAGGTTTCAGTAACTCTTCAATTTCTAAGAAGAAGAAGAAGGGAAAGAAGTGCACTTACTTCAATAAACCAAATCATGAAGAATCCACATGCATGAAGAAACAAATGGATCTTATGGCACAGACACTTCAACAGAACAACCTTGGAAACTTCATTTCAGAGGGAGTCAACAAGCAGAAGGAAGAAGATTTTTCTCCTAAGAAAGGTAATCATCATGCTCTGGTTGCAATTAATTCCTCATCTGATTCATGGATTATAGATTCTGGTGCATCCCATCATATGGCAGCGAAAGAGGAAGTTTTATCTTCCTTGAATCCATGCTCAAGACCCCCTATTCTCATGGGGGATGATACTCCAGTATCAGTAGCAGGAGAAGGGAGAGTGGAAGTCCACAATGGCATTTTTGAGAATGTTTTACATGTTCTAAATCTTTTTATGAATCTACTCTCAGTTTATTAGATCGCTCAAAAATGTAAAAAGTTTGAATTTACATCAGATTCAGTTTCAGTAATTGACATGCATGACAATTCCATCATTGCAATTGGTGAGGTGGATCACAAGTCAAGGTTGTATAAATTCACTAAGTTTTCTGATGATGACTCCTCTATTCTACTTACACATAAGGAGAGTAATTTGCATGCACCTCTAGTGCAACATGCATATACTCTTGTGCTTCCATCAGTTTCAGACATCAGGGATGATTCTATACACTCAGATTGTGTACATTCAAGTAAGAATGCAGTACATCCAGATAAGAAGCCAGTGTCGAAGCTTCAGAAGATGCCCAAGAAGGCACAGACCACACTTCAGGCAATAGACAACCTTACAGGGAATCCATTGGATTCTAGGATGAATCAATCTCAGCATGATTAGCCTTCTCATGTGCTTTCAGCATCAGAACCTGCGATGCCCATGCATTGCTATATGGTTCAATCTACTGATCCACATACCTATAATAGGGTTGTGAGAAATCCATTATGGCAAGCAGCCATGCAGAAGGAGTATGACTCACTCCTATAGAACCAGACTTGGAATCTGGTTCCACTTCCACAAGAAAGGAATATTTTCAGGTGCAGATGGGTCCACAAGATCAAGA
This sequence comes from Picea mariana, assembly GCA_032191745.1. Taxonomy (NCBI): domain Eukaryota; kingdom Viridiplantae; phylum Streptophyta; class Pinopsida; order Pinales; family Pinaceae; genus Picea; species Picea mariana. Next base: position 131,766 of record JASDQU010109214.1, read on the forward strand.
GGTACAAGGCTCGACAAGTTTCCAAAGGACTTCATCAGATCCATAAAGATTTCTACATCTTCACGAAGACTTTCAGTGAGCAGAAGTTTCATACTTTGCGGGATCGTCTTGTAGTGAAGAACACAATTGCCTAACAGTTGTCATTTTATTCTTTTGATACATTATCTTTTGAGGGGGGGTTTTGTTCCCACGTGGTTTTCCCTCTTTCCTCATTTTTATTCAGTGTTCATTAGTTGCATTGTACATGAGTACCTAAAATGCCCTAGTAGTCGGGACTCATTTTTTACTCCATAGTGATGTTCAGGGGGGGTGTTGGAGAAATTTCTATTTTTGACACACTAGTTCAATGGGAATTAACGGATTAGTTCTATTTTAGACTTTCTATTTTTACCATCACTATTATGCATGAATACATTCCTAAAGAAAGCTAACTGCTTTATTTCTTTTCTTACTTATGGAATGTTTTTCCCTATATATGAGTGTATTCCACTCATTCATTGTATCATATTGATCATGATCCATGTATCAATCATCATCTCATTGGAGTAGTGTGAATATATTTCATCATTCTTCCATATTAAATCTCTCTTCCTTTCTTGATAAGCTTTGTTTGCACTTGCTTTAGCTAGATCTCCTGTGCAGGTCTCCATGAAAGACCGACAACAATAGGAAAATGTAAGTGTTTGTGAGAAGGATAGGGAAAAGGAGGAGACTCACTTTGGACAATGCTATGGTGACTACCAAAGAAAAAACCCTACTAGATTTTAGACAATCTAGGGTAAGAGAGTATTTATGAGTTTAATGAATGGAATGTTTCCACAGTACCTTGACAATTCTGTGGTTAATGTAAAAATATGAATTACATTTCAGAGGTAAAGTTACATATGAATTCTAGGACAACATGATTTTTTTTTTTTACCTACACCAATTTTCAAAGAAGTTGTAAAATACCTCTAATAATTCCTCTTGGTCAACATATTGTTGTTTTTCTAAATTTCCATTGCAACTAACAAGTAATCAAGGGGAAGAATTAACTTACATCATCCTTATACGATATGATTTTTTTTTAAATGGGAAATATCCAACTTCATACAACATATGCTATGTTGTGGCCCACACACATAGAGGGATAATCACAACAATAAAATGTAGGGATCTAAGGCATCTAATACAGAGGAAACCATTCATTAAGTTCTAGCCTATATCCATCTTAACACTAGAGCTATCAATTTAATGTGTATCTATAACGACATTTAATTAGGCTCTATATAGAATTTCAAAACTAAACCTGTCCTAAAATACACATTAAACTATTAAAAACCGATCAATTATTGTTCGATAACATGTCTAGAACAATGAGTGCACAAAATTGTTGGCCTCAAATGTGTAAAACCACTTACACTCAATTGCAAATTCTTTAATGTGAAGATAAATATTATTTTCCTTCTTTCATTGCAATTGTTTTCATGTTTTTTTCATTTTTATAAACCATAATTTTTTTAATGCTGAATTAATTTTAGTATCGGGTTCTTTAATTCCTTCCTATGATGGATTGATTTCTTCAATGTTTTATTATTTTTCTTATAATACATTGATTTGAATGATTCCTTCTCTATTACTGACTATACATACAATTGAAGTACAATTATTCATCATAACCATGCATCTTCATAATGAGAAAAATATTGCATCAATGAACACATGCGTGGGATTTGATTTATTTCCTAAAATCCTCTTTGATTTTAACTTCATTTTTCATATGATTCATATGAAAATATGCATATGAGGCAAGTGTGGCTATCACCTTTATTACTACACCATCTTGATCATGAAATATATTGTGTTTGTGTTGAGTTTACTTTTACTATATTTTAGTTTTCTATAAGATTATTTTGACATGACTATCTAACTTGAAATCAAACTAGATCAATCATAATACAAAAAATAAAATAAAATAATAAACTATAGCATTTATTGTTAACATTTATATTGACATTATTATGAACATTTATATTTTTTTTTTTAACTTTTAAAACATTACAATTATGAACATTCTTTGTAAATAAAAATAACATACTTTTAAAATTATAATATTTAAGATTCTAGAAGTTATATAAAATAACAAACTTAAAATAAGTCTTCCATAATAGTTAGTAAATCTAAAGTTGAATAATTCTAAAACTTTTAAACATTACAATTATAAAATAAAATAATAAACTATAAAATTTATTGCCAATATTTATATTGGCATTATTTTGAACATTTATATATTTTTTAATTTTTTAAACATTATGAATATTCTTTGTACATAAAAATAGTATACTTTTAAAATTATAATATTTAAAATTCTAAAACTTATATAAAAGAACAAACTTAAAATAAAATAAATCTTCTATAATAGTTAGTAAATCTAAAATTGAATAATTCTAAAATTTATGAAAAAAACAAACTTAAATAAAACTTTCATAATAGTAATTAGTAAATTTAAAATTAAATTATAATATTATATCCAAAAATAAAAATAATATACTTTTAAAATTATAATATTTAAGATTCTAAAACTTATATAAAAGGACAAACTTGAAATAAATCTTCCATAATAATAGTTAGTAAATCTAAAGTTGAATAACAAACTTAATAAATTTCATAATAGTAGTTAGTAAATTTAAAGTTAAATTATAATATTATATAGAAAAATAAAAATAATATACTTTTAAAATTATAATATTTAAGATTCTAAAACTTATATAAAAAAACAAACTTAAAATAATTCTTCAAATCTAAAGTTGAATAATTCTAAAATTTATGAAAAAAACAAATTTAAATAAAACTTTCATAATAGTAGTTAGTATATCTAAAATTAAATTATAATATTATTTCGAAAAATAAAAATATTTTGAATGGTTACAATATTCTCACCTCATTGTTAAATAAATATATATAAAAAATGAATTTCTAAATATTCAAAATACATATAATTCTAATATTTTGAATTGTTTCTATATATGTTCTCTTGATCTTATTTCATTGGTTAATAAATATATATAAGAGTTAATTTTCTAACTATTCAAAAGACAGGTCACTATAAAGTAAAGGGTACCGATTAATTATAATGAAAGATAATTTTTCTAACTATTCAAAAGACACATAGCTAGAAATTGAAGTGTACCAATTAATTATAATGAAAGATAATTATGAATTGAAGTATACGGAATAGGGAAGTGTACAGATTAATATGTATTAAAAAATATATAGATGTTGAATCTATTTATACATTTAAAAATGTAATTTAAATAATAGAAAATAGAGATTTTGTCCAAATTTACATTATCAAATTTCGACAAAAAAACTTAAAAAATAAAAAGTTTAACCAAATAAATAAATAAAAACATATAACTATAAATTAAAATATACAGATTAATTATAATGGAAACATATAGATTAATCTTAATCTCACCTCATTTGTTAAATAAATACATTAAAAAAATGTCTTTGTAAATATTCAAAAACAAATTGTGTACAGATTAATTAATTATAATGGAAATGTACAAATTAAATAAATAAAAGACCTCAATTAAATTTCCAATTGGCACTAACTTCCCTCCAAATAATATTAACCATTGAAGTGAAAATAAATTAACACCATAATATAAAATACTTCATCATTACTCCATACTAAATTTGGTATTAAAAAACAGTATTTAACGTTTATAAAACTCCAAATAGAATCAAAATAGAACCACCAAAGTACACATCAACCACACTACACGGGCCCATCCATAAAATTTTAATCGACAAGTAATTACGCCTCAACTACACAGGCCTGTCACTGCCATTACCACACACAAAATTTCTTTGGCCCTGGCACAAAGGTTATTACACAAGCCTGTCCTTTTCGTTACCATAGGCCCGTGAAGGACAAGTAATTACAGTGACGGGCCCGTGGATTGGATTGGACAAGTAATTCCACGGGACCGCCAGTGCCATTACCAAACACTGGACAAAATTTGAAACAACAGTCACTGCCATTACCACACTAAAAATTCCAAACGACTACGCCAAATACAAACAATTTGATACTTTATTGAAAAGAATTGACCTTGATCGTTCAATCTCCGCCATACTTTGTTTCACTCTCTGTCATGCTTTGCTTCACTCCATATTGATAACATGCCTTGGTTCCAGTAAAAATTCAATCGATACTAATAGCAGGCCTTGATAGTCATTGCCATTACCACAGTAAAAATTCCAAACGACCACACCAAATACAAACAATTTGATACTTTACTGAAAATAGTTGAACTTGACCATTCAATCTCTGCCATGCTTTGCTTCACTCGATATTGATAGCAGGCCTTGGTTCGAAGGCCATGCATTTGGTATGAGTGGTGTCAAAGTATGAGGCTGGCCTTTCTGTTTAATTCATTTAATTAAAAATTAATTAGGAATTACTCCCCCCATACACTTGTCACCCGTTCCCTTAGTTGTACCAATAAATTCATCATTTAATGTAATTAAATGTCAATTTCTCTCATCCATCCTAAAAGTGCTCCTAAAATCACTCCCATATGCCCCTTCATTCCCTCTATTTCTTTTTTCATGACTGATGCCTTTATAAAACTTGGTTGTGTATAATTTAAGAAAGTTATTTAGTTAAACTAGACTAGATTATTTTTTATGCTTCCACATTCATTTTTACATTTATTTCTATTCTTATATTAGTTTCAGTTTGGTATTATTTTATACGGATTTATATAATTAAATATTTCGATATAAATTTTTACTCTTTCAATTCCTAACTTGATTTTTCTTTATCCCCCACCATTTATTAAATTTTTAATTTAAATTTTTTTTAGTCTTCTTACCCACTTTAGACTTAGGCTCAAATTTTTAAACTAGGCTTAGAATTTTTAAGGAGATTTTATAATTAATAAAAATTACTCATTTAATAATTATTTTAAGTCTGATAGTGTCAAAACATTTTTTTTTTGTAGGCACCTAGGTTCATTGACTCACCTATATTGAAATCGTGATGTGCCCTTCAAGATGCACTCTATGCTCCAAGGGTGCCACTCACCATTTTTCAAGTTTTATTTATGCGGTGTGCCCTTCAAGACGCACCACATGCTTCAAGGGTGCCACTCGCCTTTGACTGATTTGGTAGTTGTCCAACCCTTGGTGTCAATACTGCAGCAGGCGACCTTGTGAGAGACTAAGGGCCTTTAAGGAAAAATGACCCTGCCTTATTGTGAACCCCTTAGAATCTTCGTGAGCCCTCATGACATTGTGGATCTCTCGAACTAGGTAATCATTAACCTACAATTTGAGCCATGGAATGAGTGCTAGTAGCTTGTTGCATGGTTTCTTCCACACCTCTCTCTCAATATCTCGTTGATGTGCACGGTCCCTTTACTCCTTATGTGAGTCTGATTAGAAATTAATCATCATCCTGCATCTATCAACGATCCATAAAAAGAATCATAATATACCCTATCATATGTCACATATGCATAAATAGAAATACCCAAACCATATATAGTCCACTCTCTGACTCGATCCAGACTCCAACGAGATCCATTGATGCCATCGACATCCTCAATCTGTCAAGTGTCCTACACACTGAGGAGAAAACCGCCAATAGCACATGTCTATACATAGATATCAAACAACATAACGTCATAATCAAACACCATCATCATTAGAATCCATAAGTGAAACAAACAACCATATACTAAACCGGATCACTTGCATGCAAGTGTCCTCAGAGAATAAGTCAAATCAAGTGCATGCAAGCACAAGATGTTACATAATATTTTCTTTATGTAAGATACTCGATCCTTTCTCAACTATTCTTTGCAGGTGAATATTTATTTCAAGAATAAAGCTTGGTCCTCTCTCAAGAATTTTTCAGTTCTTGTACACTATTTGAAAATAGAGGAGTATCACCTCTTTAAAAATGAAAGTGGAATTATCCTCGCGAATTTATCTTAAAAACCATAATACAATCTTTTCGATCAACAAAATGTATAATTAAATTACCACCTAAGAGAAAATTGGAGATCACAATTGAGATTAAACTAGGAATGGATCATATCACAAAGTTTTCTTATCACACAACAACTCCATAATTGTTAGAATTACAAATGAAGCTCCAAGAACTCTTCATCCAAGCATGTCATTGTGAGGAGCATGAGTGATATTGATAAAGATGAAAGATGCATAATGGCAACTTTTTATTGATTATAAATAATTAAACAAAACAATGATAAAAAATCAGTAACCCTTGCTTATAATACATGATTTATTTGATCAAATGAAAAGAGGAAAGGTGTTTTCTAATATCGATAAATGGACCGAGAGTATTTATGAGTTTAATGAATGGAGTGTTTCCACAGTACCTTGACAATTATGTGGTTAATGTGAAAATATGAATTACATTTTAGAGGTAAAGTTACATATGAATTCTAGAACAACATGAATATTTTTTTACCTACACCAATTTTAAAGAAGTTGTAAAATACTTTTAATATTTCCTCTTGGTCAAGATATTGTTGTTTTTCTAAATTTCCATTGCAACTAACATGTAATTTGATCAACATATTGTAGTTTTTCTAAATTTCCATTGCAACTAACATGTAATCATAGGGGAGAATTAACTTGCATCACCCTTGTACAATATGAATTTTCTTGAAAATGGGAAATATCCAACTTCATACAACATATTCTATGTTGTGGCCCACACACATAGAGGGATAATCACAACAATGAAATGTAGGGATCTAAGGCATCTAATAGAGAGGAAACAAATAATTAAGTTCTAGCCTATATCCATCTTAACCCTAGATCTATCAATTTAATGTGTATCTAAAATTGTCCTAAAATACACGTTAAACTATTAAAAAACTGATCAATTATGGTTCTATAACATGTCTAGAACAATGAGTGCACAAAATTATTGGCATCAAAAGGTAAAACCACTTCTATTAATTTTAGTATCAGGTTCTTTGATTCCTTCCTATGATGCATTGATTTCTTCAATGTTTTATTATTTTTCCTATAGTGCATTGATTTGAATGATTCCTTCTTTATTACTAACTATACAATTGAAATACAATTATTCATCATAACCATGCATCTTCATAATGAAAAAAATATTGCATCAATGAAGACGTGCGAGATTTGATTTAATTCCTAAAATGCTCTTTGATTTTAACTTCATTTTTCATATGATCCATATAAAAAGATGCATATGGGGCAAGTGTGGCTATCACCTTTATTACCAAACCATCTTGATCATGAAATATCTTGTATTTGTCTTGAGTTTACTTGTACTATGTTCATGTCATAGATGATTTAAAATTTTGAATGATGTGATTTTATTGATAATTTTAGTTTTCTATAAGATTGTTTTGACAGGACTAACTAAGATTGATATCAAACTAAATCAATCTTAACCTACAAAAATTAATATTAAAAAATAAACTATAAAATTTAAGTTTTATTATTGACATTATTATAAACATTTAAGATTATTAACATTATTATAAACTTTTTAAACAATACAATTATGAACATTTATTTGGTCCAGACTTTGGCCATACACACTAGTGTTAAACCTGGTTTGGGACGCGTCTTGAACAAAGAGCGTTCAATACTCTTTTAAAATTTCTCTAAAAAACACTGCCTTCAGTATAGTAGCTGTCGTTTCTGCAATCAGTCTTCTCCAAATTATTGAAAATCCCTACATGATTAGAATTGATCAATGACGACACAACACTTATGTAGAGTAGGATGAGGATAAAGCATCCAAAATCTCTTCCATGGAAGTAGATATTCGTTAGGGTTTCCATAGCCAATATTGGGCAATGGAGAGGTTGGATATTACATGGGTATAAAAACAACGATATCATATGGTGAATAAATAGACAAGTGTTCAAGTTTTAGTCCGGATGATCATTTGAACTATTCTAATCTCATAGATATTCTAATTATATTTCTTACGTCTCTATTTCTTTTAATTTTTTAATTTTCTTTTACCATTTTTGTCTTTCTTTTAATATTTTTATCTTTATTATTAAATTAGTTAAGAGTTGGAAGTTAAGAAACTAGCACAGCCGCTAACTCACGGCTGGTGAACGCCGAAAGGTGGCTGTGTGAATACCTGTGCGAATAAAATAACGTGAGTTCCATAAATCAATTAATTAACACTGAATCGTTCGCACTAACGTGAGTGCTTCGAACTTATCTGGGGCCTGCGAGAAGGCAGTGGCGCATGGGTTGTCTCCTTCCAGAAGGCAGTGGCACGCGCATGGGTTGTCTCCAGCAATGTGGCAATTCTTCCCACCATTATTTCTCTAATAAATCAAACTTTTAATAAATGCAGGTGGGAAATTGAAACACGAAGGGAATCCACGCGACCATAAGCGTCAAGGGAGGTGGGAAGTTGAAACGTTGAGGGGAGGTTTAACCCACGCGGCCATAAGCATCCGCCCTGGTAAAAAATGACGGCTCTCATCCAATTTCACTGTTAATTGAAACGCCCACGTGCCATATTCAACCGCCCAGTAATAATAATTTCTTTTGTTATTTCTTAATCACTAAACGTGGCAATCTGGTAGTGAGCAAGTAAATTTTTAATCTTATTTAGTAAATGTGAAAAAGTAATCACATAAACGTACCTCTTTATAAATGAGCGGAAGATAATTTATCAAAATCTCATCCATTGATTAGAG
>JASDQU010109215.1:34112-52602 GCA_032191745.1 Picea mariana
TGGAGCAAGTTATTTTTCAAAAATAGACTTGAAGATTAGATATCATCAGATAAGAATGAGAGAGGGAGATGAATGGAAGACAACATTCAAGACAAATGAAGGTTTGTTTGAATGGCTAGTCATGCCATTTGGATTGACAAATGCTCCAAGCACCTTTATGAGGTTGATGAATGAATTACTAAAATACTTCATAGGTAAATTTGACATTGTATATCTAGATGATATATTAGTTTTCAACAAAACAAAGGAAGAACATTTAAATCACTTGACATTAGTGATGAGGAGATTGCAGCAAGAAAAGTTGTTAATACACTTGAAGAAAAGTTCTTTTATGAAGACAAAACTCATATATTTGGGTTTTGTGATCTTTTCAAATGAATTGAAGATGAATCCAGAGAAGGTGAGAGCAATCAAATAACAGTCGTCACCAAGGAGCACATTTGTGAGACTACATGTATTTCCTAGAAGTATAGTCTCAGATAGGGAGACTAAGTTTGTATGACACTTTTGGAGGACTCTGTTGAAGGGGATGGGAACAAATTTATCTTTTAGTTCCACATATCACCCTCAGATAGACAGACAGATTGAAGTAGTGAACATGAGTCTAGGAAATTTGTTAAGGATTTTAGTCACTGAACAAGGTCGTCAGTGGGATCAGATTCTGACTCAAGAAGAATTTGCATTTAACAATTTTGTTAATAGGACCACTGAGAAAAGTCCATTTGAGATAGTATATGGAAGACAACCAAGAGGGATTGGAGAATTGAGATATTTGAAACAAGATGAATTCAGGAGCGTTGGAGCAGAAGATTTTTCTATAGAAATGCAAAGACTTCATGATCAAGTTAGGAGGCAGCTACAAGATAGTAATCAAAAGTATAAGGACAAGGTTGATCAGAAAAGAAGGGAAGTTCAATTTGAGGTGGGAGATGAAGTTTTATCTCATTTGAGAAAGGAAAGGTTTCCAAGAGGAACATATAATAAGTTGAATATGAAGAAGATAGGACCATGCAAGATCCTTAGAAAATTTGCAGCAAATTCTTATGAGATCAAGTTGCCAGACAATGTTGGGATATCACCGATCTTCAACCTTGTAGACCTATATCCTTATAGTAGAGATGGCATAGGAGAATTAGATAATTAGGAAGATATTTAGTGGGAAGAACAGATGCCCACAGTAGAAAAACCTCAGATGAAGAAAATATTAGAACATAGAGTTGGAAAGAAAACCAGAAGAAAGATATACTCTAAATATTTGGTGAAGTGGAAAGATCACCCAGTGGAAGATTCAAGTTGGGTTACTGAACCTAATATTTTGAAGCATGAAAAAACAATACAAGAGCTCATGGACAATATTCCATGAATATTTTGGCCAGAGGAGTATGATGCAAGAGTATCACTATCAAATTAAGAAAAACGAAATTGACACCTCAACACATTGAAAGAACCAAACCGACTCTTAACCAACTTAGTAGCAGTGTGGAGATTTTTTGAATTTCTCGTTAATTAAATTAGTTGTATGTAAAGTCGGGCCACCGTTTGAAATGACGGATCATTGTAAATCCTTACACGACCATAAAATATTTCATGTGTAGGATATTATCCCTTATTAGTCATTAAGATGCATTCAATTAAGCTGGGTAGGTAACCGCTAGAGTAGAAGGTGATAGAACTTAGATAGGAGGAAGAGGAGAGAAGAAGTCTCTCAGTCCTTAGTCATTTTTTTTCACTGTATTGTTCGTAAGAGATAGCAATGTAATCATGTGTTTTTGGAATGAATAGAATAGAGGAGAATTTATCCAATTGTATAGTGTTGATACTGTTTTACAGTTTTACTGTTGTTATGAATTTTGTGGATGTATGAGGTTCATGGTGAATGAATGAATTCATGAAGAATTCAATAAGTTTCAATTGTTTCTTTTTTGTAAGTTATGCAAGGAGTTCATACTAAATGTAAGGAGTGCATGTGAGAGAGTCTTTCGACTTAAAGATGTGAAGAGATAGTGTGGAACTTTTGTATGTAGAGTGTGAATATTGAATGCAAGGAGTGCGTATGCGAAGTCTTTGAATTGGAGAAAACTTTGGAGAAATAAATCTGTTTTTCTCGTAAGACAGTGTAGAGTTTAGTTGCAAGGAGTGCACAGGACCATAAATGAACTAAGTGTTGAAGAAATCCCTTTGCGAAATTTCAAGTTCGAAGGAAGAACAAGTACATAGGACTTAGTGGGAGAAATCCTTTAGAAGAAGAATTTTCAAAGGTTGGATAAGAGAAAGGGTTAAGATCCATCCAGGAGGGAGCGAGATCACTCCAAACCATTGGATTTGGGCAATGTGCACGAGCTTTAGCCTCTGCATGCACATAAGAGGAGAAATTGCCAAAGAACCGAAATAGATTTTGGTCGTTGGTTGCCAGGGAGTTACGTGTCCACAGATGTGAGTCTTTGGGAAAAATCACTTCGAGGATTTCAGTTGAGAATTTAAACTCTCGAAACCCAAAGTCCAAAGTGAATCTGGATCGTCAGATCCAGAGGGACGCATGGTGACAAATTGCGAACTTCAGATAAAATCACTTTAGAGAAGTTGAGAGTTGCAATCTCCAAAACCTGAAGGTCCGAAATAAATTATAGCCGTCCAATTCAGGAGAACATGCGACATAAACCCATGCACTTTGGGGGAAAGTGAAGGTTGAAAGTTGAGTTTTCCGAAGCCCAAAGTTCTGAAGAAACCATAGCCATTGATTTGAGGAGGACAAGTATCACCGGATCTTCCATTTCAGAAGATGGCCATTGCAGAGGAAGCAGGAGTTGAGAGTTGAAACTCCTGAAGTCTGAAAGGAGAAATCAATCATGACCGTTGATTTGAAAGGGGCATGTGTCAACAGATCGCAGAGATCTAGGAGAGCGTGATCTGGAGAGAAGGAAGGAAAGGAAGTAGATTTGAACCGTTGATCAAGAGGATCCACCCGAGATTGTGAGATCAATAGTCACACAGGTTTGCGTGGACAGAAAGTGCTCAGACTTTAAAATATTGAGAGCCGACCACAATCAAAACCACGGTNAAAAAGGGATCTGTGGCGATTGGTAGTGAATTGTGGGGAGAAAAGTGGGTTGATCCCAAACCACTCTTGACCACGTCCGCAATCATGGGTGGACATAGCCTGAGGTCACATATGGGAAAGGGATGACAGAGGAGGAGCTAGTGCCTGGACCCTGATAGTTCAACAACGTGAAGGGAGAGGTTGCGGGTGTCATAGAACCTGCACCAAAAAACTAAAAGAGCATGTGTTTAATTACAAGCGAGACCATTAAGGTTTTAGAGGGCCGATTCAGCTCCGAGAATCAAAGATCCTTGACCGAGAGGTCGAGAAGCCCCAAAGAGAGAAGGGGGGTTTGCATCATAAGGTCGTTATGAACAAAAATATTCCTTGGGGTTATTTTGATGGTGCATGCCAAGGACTGGGTCGAATTTTTTGTTTGGGTTTTCTTCTATATTTTTTATATTTGCATTATGTTTGCACTTCTTAAGTGTGAAATGGATTTTCAAGGCTTTGGAGATTCGAAATTGATCATTGATTGGATGAATGATGAAGTTCAAGTGTCAAATTTAGGCATACACCAAATTGTTCATTAGTTGAAATCCATCTCTAAACTATTTTGATAGCTTAGTTTCACTCATGTATTTAGGGAGCTAAATACTTCTGAAAGATGCTTTGCAATTGGATGAAGGAAAACTGATCTCTAAAAGAGAATGCTCCTTCATGGAATTGTAGTAAGTTTTTTCAAGATTTATGTTTAATCTTTTTATTGGAGAAAGTCTCAGGCCCTCTCTTTGTCTTTTTTCCTTAAGTATTTTTTTGAGCTACACAAGGATGCTTTAAATACACTAGTGAATATGCTTCAAGCTAACTTTTGATAAAAGTAGTGAATATGCTTCAAGCTAACTTTCGATAGAATTTCCTGACACATAAGGATTGTAACTTCCATTTCACTAAAAAAAATTCATTTTTTAAGTTTTATATTTATTTTAAGTTATTATTTTATTTGATAGAAGTAGTGAATATGCTTCAGGCTAAGTTTTATATTTATTTTAAGTTATTATTTTATTTGATAGAAGTACTGAATATGCTTCCAGCTAACTTTTGATAGAAGTTCCTCGCACATAAGGATTGCAACTTCCATTTCACTAAAAAAAAAAAATCATTTTTTAAGTTTTATATTTATTTTAAGTTATTATTTTATATAAATATAAAATAAAAGATAATAAAAATACTGAAATAAAGTGATATTATTTTTTAAAATAAGAGTCAACTTCAAATTCCAACATTACCTTTGACATTAACCATGGACCATTGAATAGACAAAAACTACTTTAACACATAATTGGAAGGCAAACAAGCCCATTTGACATGGAGAGACCATTTTTTAATAATCATCACTTTTATATAGACAGTTAAAAATCGTACCTCGAATATTGAACGTGAAAGATTGAAGTGAGAGGACCTTGTCTGGATGCAAAACTCAAGCAAACACAAGCAGACAGGCAAAGAAGCCAGTTTGGCACGTGACAACCATTTTTTAACAATCACTACCTCGGCAGGATACCAAGCTGTTAGCATCAGAAGTCACTCCTGGATTGCTTGCAGGAGCAGAGCCCAACGCCCATCAGTTTTATGTCACGATATTTTTAATGGGTGATCAAATGGGTAGAGACTCAAGAAAATATTGCTCTAGCTCAAGGACTAGGTTTGGTATGTAAGGAACAAAGGAGGTCTTGATCTAACTTCAGTCAATGAGTTGATTAAAAGATGAGCAGGTGGAAGACTTGGTGAGAGGAGTGAGCAAACTACCTTAGGCAACAGGCCTTTCAGCAATTTGCAGAAGAAAAACTCTGAATGCAAGATCCTCTTGGTTCAGGGCTTCGAGGAACTAAAGGGGGGACTTGAATGGATCCTCCAATTCCAAGTCGTTCAGTGCTAAGAAAATCACAGGGACCGATTAGAAACAATGCAACTCTTACAGTGATCCAACCTACATCATCCTATAACAGTTACAACTCGACTGGATCCTCCAATTCTGAGATGCTCTAACACAGTGTAAACAAAGATGTGAAAGAAACTAACATTCATAAGGCAAGAAGTCTCAAGAGTCCATGCATAACTAGAATAACCAGTGCTTCATTAAAGTTTTACAACCGGGAGCCTTGCTCAACCCTCCCCCTTCCTTACAAAAAATGGAAAAAACGCCCAAATATACTCCATACAAAACCCTAGCAACGACAACAAGATATTGCAATAAAATCATTACATCTGCATGCTTTCTGACAGTCTACGCATGCAGACTCCGAATGATTGCAATTAGGCTCCTAATTGACCTGCGGATGGATTGACGTGCTTCAGTCCTTTGCCAGACTTTCCATTTATGGTGGAGACGATGTCTAACCACCTCCAACAACTGCAATAACCGCCCTCTTGGGATCAGGAATGGTTCTGGTCAACTCTGCCTTTTGGGGACGTGGAGGTCTTCTCGAGGGGCCACCTGGACCAGCTGAATGGTTCACGAGATGAGAGGTGGAAGATGTGGCATGCTTGACAAGGAGGTTGTAGGTGCCAGTATAGTGAAGGTAAGGTGGGGGGGAAAGGGGTGCTTTCATATAAGTGATATGGGGATAGGAGACAACGAATGGAGGAAGGTGTTGAGATGGAGGTGACTGGGCGAAAGGGACACATGGCAGGCGGTGAGAGGGAGATGAACTGAAAGGGGGTCCATGTGGCTAGACATGGCACGATACATGGGTCCTAAGATGGGAAAGGTGTGCAGGAGGTCGACATGACAGGCGGGGGCCCCACCTCATTCCGGACCCCCCCCTTCTAATTAAAAGAAGAACGGCAAGAGGGTCTGGAAAGGCTTGAGAGCCGCTGATCTGAGCGCATCAATCTCCACCAATGGAAAGGTGCGCGCCCGATTCCGGACCCCCTCGCTCGTTAAAGGTAGAAAATGGGGGGGGGGTCCGGAATCGCATGAGAGCCTTAATTCAGGCGGGCAGATCGTGATCGCCCAAAAGTTCTCGTTCATTAACATGACGCGCCCGCCCTCAAAACTTTGGGAAAGTGGGTTTTTGGATCTTTTTTCTTCGCCCAAGAGACGCTTCTTCAGGAGAGTACCCCCAATCGTAATTATGTGCTAACATTAGGCTCCATGGGGGACGACACGCCCTCTGTGGGTTGCCGAGAACTCCTTTGCTGCTTCAGTGCCTTGTTGTTGGGCTATGGAGTCATTTATTTAAAACTTAAAGACAGAAAGAAAGACAATATTTACAACTACAGAAAAACCATGTGCGGCTCAAGAAAAAAATCTTTTTAGGAAATGCCCATTCATAGGGCCATTGAAAGCTTCTTAATCCTTCAAATCCCGCAACCTATAGGTATTATTCGAGAATGCTTCGAAGATTTTGAAGGGCCCGATCCACAGGGCCTCGAATTTTCCGTGATTGCCCTTATCTTGCTTAGGAGCATCCCATTTCAGTACCAGGTCTCCTATTTGAAACTCTTCCTTCTTGGCCTTCTTATCAAAAACCTGCTTGATCTTCTGCTGATGGTCCTAAATTCTACTCATTACCTGCTCTCTGGCCTGCTGGACTTCCACTAGCTGATGAATTCTTCTGATCATGTCATCAGGTTCCTCTTGATGATCCTGGAGGAATTTTTCTACAGGAATGGCTAGCTGAGAAGGAAAAACAACCTCTTCTCCATAGACTAATTGGAAAGGGGAAAGGCCTATAGATCTCTTCGTGGTCACTTGATCGGCCCATAGGGAAAATTTCAACCTTGAATGCCAGGCCTTTTTGTTGTCCTCCAATAGTTTTTTTATGATCCTTATCAGGCTTTTGTTGGAGGACTCTACTAAATCATTGCCCTGGGGATAGTATGGGGTGGAATGGATCATCTTGATCCTGAATTGCTCACAGAACTGGGCTAACATCTTAGCCCTAAAAGACGTTGCATTATCAGTGACAATCTTACTTGGGAAGTCGAATCTCCTAATGAGGTCTTCTAGGAATCCAATGATTACCTTGTGGGAAGCACTCCTGGTGGGGATAGCTTCAATCCACTTGGTAAATAAATCTGTAGCAGTCAGGATCCACCTGTGCTGCCCACTAGAAGCAGGATGGATTTCTCCAATGAAATCTAGGTCTTTGCTGGAAAGGTCTTGAAACAACCATAGGATTTAAAGGCAAAGACTTGAGCTGTCGTTTTCCTGCAAATCTTTGACATTTGATGCAGGCTCTGACCCTTCTACAGACGTCAGTGAATACGCTGGGCCAGTAGTATCCGACCATGAGAATTTTGTAGGCCCTGGTTTTCCAGAAATGATGCCCTCCACATAAGCTATCATGAAATTCAACCATGATCCTGTCAGCCTCTTGTGGATCTACACATTTCAAAAGAAACCCTAGGGGATCTTTCCAATATAAAACTTGATCGATAAGGCAATCTCTGACTACTTTGAGCTTCAGAGCTCTTGCCTTGTTTCTTTGCAGGCCGTCTAGAGGCCGCAACTCCTACAGAAAATATATGACATCCTTATACCAAGGACATCGAGCCAATGGGGATTCCTTTTGAGGGTCTATTTCAGACAACTGATCCTGCTGAATTCTTGAGCATTCGTTGATGAAACTTACCCCCAAAGCTTGGCAATTTGCTTCAGCCAATAGCTTGGCTAAACCTTGACCTTTGATCAATTTGGTAGGCTTTATTTCCAGGTCAAACTCTAGGATCTTGGCTATCC
Organism: Picea mariana; assembly: GCA_032191745.1. Taxonomy (NCBI): domain Eukaryota; kingdom Viridiplantae; phylum Streptophyta; class Pinopsida; order Pinales; family Pinaceae; genus Picea; species Picea mariana. The sequence continues at coordinate 41,897 of JASDQU010109215.1, forward strand.
ACTTACTTCTCCTCCCGTCTATGTTGGGCTGAATAAGAATGTCTTTAACAGCAGCCGAGGGGACATAGGCAATGATTTTTGACTGCAGGACATAGGTTCTAAAGGATTTGAGAGCCTTTACTAGGGCATAGGCCTGCTTCTCCATAGTGTCAAACCTGACTTTGTCATCCCTCAAAGATCTGCTAAAATAGACAATAGGTTGCTCTAGCCTAGCCTCGTTTGTCTGTAATAAAACAACAACCACTGTGTCAGGTGAGGCAAAGGAAAAAATAAGGAAATCCTTTGAGTAATCGGGACTGATAAGCACATAAGCTTCAGTCAGGGCCTTCTTTATTTTCTCAAAGGAATTTCGCGATTCAGAAGTCCACCTCACTTCATTTCCTTTCCTTAACATGGTTGTTATAAGTTTTACCTCCTCAACAAAGTTAGAAACAAACCTCCTTAGAAAATTAATCTTACCAAGGAAAGATTGGACCTCCTTCCTAGATATCGGGATTCATAAGGCTTGTATTGCCTCAATTCATCCTGACTCCTTCTGCTGATACTATGTGGCCTAGTAACTTTCCCTCCTACATGGAAAACAGAGATTTCTTGGGATTTAATGAAATGCCAAAACTCCTACATTTCAGGAAAACCTTCCTGAGATGACAACAATGTTCTTTATCAGATTTTGAAAATATTGTTATGTCATCCAGATAGATGACCACAAACTTATCATTTTCCCCAATGAAAGCTATGTCCATGGCACGTTGAAACGTTGCCCCTGCATTCATCAATCCAAAAGGCATTTTGGCATACATGAATGTGCCCCATGGAGTGGTAAATGCCATCTTTTCTCTGTCCTCAGGCAGAACAAAGATTTGATTGTAGCTAGAGAAGCCATCGATCATGGACATCCTAGATGATCCTGTTACCCTCTGCAATATATGTTCCATTTTTTGTAAGGGACAGTTATCCTTCCATGAGCTCATGTTCAGGTTTCTGAAGTCTACACAGAGTCTGATTTCTCCATTCTTTTTTCTTACTGGTGCCAAGTTGGCCACCCACTCTGAATATCTCAGTGGTATGATGATCTGGGCCTGTAGCAGCTTCTTCACTTCCCTCTCCATGATATGCAGCAGCATAGGATTGATCTTTCTTAGCTTCTGCCTAAATGGTTTTGCTTCCTTTTTCAACGAGATTTTATGCTCGATGACAGAAGTGTCATATGTTTTGAGATCTCCATAGGTCTAGGCAAAAACATCAGCAAACTCCCTCAATAGTCTGGTGTATTCATCCCTCTGCTCCGTTGTCAGGCTTCTTGACAATTTGACAAACTTGGGTTCATTCTCAGTGCCAATGTTGCACTGAGTTGTATCAGCGTCATCCTCTGAGATTTCCCCTTTTAATGCCACATCATTTCTATCAAAAAGCCTTTCCAAAGGAGCTAGTCCCCTTGGAATATGATTGGTGGGCAGCTGCACAATGTTACGCTCTGCAATCTTATTCAGAAAATTACCCCCATCCAGCTTTTCTTCAGAGATAGAGTCTTGGTCAATATGCATCTCTGAAAATTCTTCAGCAGTCTCCAAGAATCTTTTGACCTCAAGATCATCCTTGAACACCTTCCAATGTTTGACATTGTCAGGTATGGAGGGCCTGTATTTTACTTCTACATCGTATCTGAATTTGGGTGGCAAGGGCACTTTGAAATTGCTTGCTGTTGTAGCCAAGGAATCTGTCACTGTGTTCTTCTCTCTTGGGACGAAAGAAATGTTAAATGCTGAGAAGAAACTGTCAATTAGGTCCCATACCTCATTTCTGTAACTCCTGAGTCGAGGATGCTTAGCCTGATAAGCATTTATGATATGTTGGACTACCAATTCTGCATCCCCGAACACTGCTACCTCCTAAATTCCCATTTCCTTTGCAGCTCTTAATCCTAGAACAAGAGCTTCATATTCTACCACATTGTTAGTAGCTTCAAATTCTAGCTTGTATGAAAGAGACATGGTTTCCTGAGCAGGTGATACAAAAAATACTCCAGCACCAGCGCCTTCCTTGGAAGAGGCTCCATCAAAAAACATTTTCCAAACGGGGGAGATGGGGAGAGAAAATTCATGAGGAGTGGTGGGCTTCTTTTTGAATTTAAGAGGAGGCTTGGGAGCATGAGTGAGTTGTAGTAAAATGGAACCTAAATCAGTGTCCAAGGAAAAAATGGGATGGTTGGTAGGATTGGCTTCATCACTGATTCTATAGGCCAATTGGGCTTCTCTGTATAGCCTCCTATGCTCTCCTCCAAACACTGGGATAGTAGCATAGGTTAGGTCCATCTACAGAGTTCCCCCCAGTCTTTTTATCCAAGATCTCGATAACAACATACCAAACTTGGGGGGGACATCAGCCACTACAACATCCATGACCACACTTTTCATGGGCAATTGAAACAAGGTCACGACCAGGTCTTTGATGACTCCTAGACATTGAACTTTCCTGGAGTCAAAAGAATAGAGGTCATGATAGGCTTGGGTGACCTCTAGTCCTAATTCTTCCATGACAGTTTTGGGCATGAGGTTGTGAGAAGCTCCTGAATCCATCAAACAGTTGTGCAGTACCTTGTCATGTATGTTCAAGGAAGTGTAGAAGGGAGGGGATGAATCATTCCTGTCTTCTACCATAGGACCTAGAATAATTGTAGGCCTTTCATCTTGCAAATTGATGGAGTCTGAGGGAAGGCATGGGGCTTCAGACTGTAACAGCCCAGAGAAGCGTTTTTTGAACTCTTCATGTTTAATCAATTCGGTGAGGGGCACAGGGATCCTGATCTTTTGAATTTCATGCTCAAAATTAAAAGATGATGTAAGCTTTGGGATTTCTCTTACTTCAGGAACATGACTCTGGACCATGGGAGAGAGGGGTTGGGCCTTCTTACCTTTGTTACTGTTTGCTACTTAACTAGTAGGTTTCTCTGTTCTAGGGAATTGTTCAGGAACATCAAGTGCTGCTATCTTTTCTTGGACCTCAGGTTATACCTGCCTTGGCTGCTACTAGCCTTGTCTCCCTTGCTAAGTTCATTTCGCTGATTGTCCATGAGATATTCCTCGTATGATGATTGAGTGAGATAAGGAAAAGGAGGAGTGTCTCTGAAGCAGTGGATTTCAGGATCAAGCCCATTCGTTTACCCTTCTTCATCATCGGCCACCAAATTATTTTGAAAAGGGGGCTGGATTTTCTGGTCTTCTCTATCTCTTCCCCTCTGGTCTCTTTGCATAGTTGGGGGAGCAATATTGTTTAGCCTCCTGAAACCTCCTTTGTTTTCAGCATTGTGAGGATTTTTGTATGCTTTCCTTCCCTCCACCTTCATTCTCTCCATCTCTGCAGATAAAGAATTCACCATCTTGGTCAGTTCATCCATTTTTAGGGTGAGGCACAGAGGGGCCAGAAGTTGAGGCTTCATATATTCCCTTTCTCCTTTCTACGTCAGCCTTGTTTCTTAGTCTATCAGCGGCTAATACATTAGATTCCACCTCTATGGCTGCATATTACATCTGAGCTAAGGAGGTGGCTCTCCTTTCTCTCAATAGAAGACAAAAATCAGGGTTGAATGCACTAGCATAAGAAATTTTGGCAGAGGCTTCTGAGGGTTTTATCTCAACAAGAATCTTATTATACATCTTATTGAATCTTTTGGAGAAGTCAGAGACAGACTCTCCTTCCATCTTCTTCAAAGACCTGAACTCTGTCATGTAATACATGAAATCCTTCTTATCTCCCCAGTGCCTCAGGAAAGTGCCATCTAGAGCCTCAATTCCAGCAATAGATCCCGGGGCCAATCCCCTAAACCATTTCCTCACCTCACCATCCAGGGTCTGGACGAAGACTCTCATTTAGACATCCTCATTTACAATGTTCAGGTTGTCTGCATAACTATAGAAAGTAGCCAGGTGATCTTCCGCAATTATGTCCTCTTCCCCAGTGAACTTGGGCATATATTTCAAGTAATCTCTAGGAGGGAGAGGATTCGCAGGTTGAGGCAGGACTAAGGGAGCATATTTGGCAGCTACTATGGTGTCCATTCTACTTAGAAGGGGATTAGCACCAGCCATAGGAATATTAGGTGGAGGAGAACTTGGAGGAGGAGGAGTTCGCAAAGGGGCTACTGGGAACAAGTCTCTAAGTGGAATGGGAAACAATAGGGGATTTAGGGAGAAGGCCAACGGGCTTAATTCAGCAGATGCTTCTCTTCGTGCAGAAGTGGCAACAGTAACAAGAGGAGGAGTGGTAAAGATAGGAGTGGGGAAATCTTCTGTGGTCCTGGGTCTACCCCAAAGTAGAGCTTCAGGGGAGAGGGGAGTGACAAGGATTTCTCCCTCCAATCCTAGACCAGGAGGGGAAAACTCAGCAAGAACACTCTCGAAATTCAGGAAACAGGAAACCTTAGAAAAAAGTCTGTTAAGAAACTAAGAAGGAGAAAATGGAGTTCCTACAGAAGGAGATGGTAGATTACCTGGTTCGGTGGTGGAAGCTTCTCCTTCAGAGGCCTTTCCTTTTCTGAGAACCACCTCTGGATCAGTTTCAAGTGTAGCTAGAGGCAACTGTGGATGGGACTGCGTGTGTCTGCCTTTGAAAGTCACAATTAACACGGCAGGTTCGCCACAGTGGAGTCGTCACAATGGAGTCACCAGGTGCACAGTAGCAATCTTCAAAGGCTCTGATACCTGATGCACCTTCAGAATCAGAGGCTCAATGTCATTCAATCCTGGGAAAAATTTTCAACTTCGTCCCCGGCAACGGCACCATAAATGTTAGCGTCAAAAGTCACTCTTGGATTGCTTGCAGGAGCAAAGCCCAACACCCATCATTTTTATGTCACGATTGTTTTAATGGGTGATCAAATGGGTAGAGACTCAGGAAAATATCGCTCTAACTCAAGGACTAGGTTTGGTATGTAAGGAACAAAGGAGGTCTTGATCTAACTTCAGTCAGTGAGTTGATTAAAAGATGAGAAGGTGGAAGACTTGGTGAGAGGAGTGAGCAAACTACCTCAGGCAACAGGCCTTTCAACAGTTTGCAGAAGAAAAGCTCTGAATGCAAGATCCTCTTGGTTCAGGGCTTCGAGGAACTGAAGGGGGGACTTGACTGGATCCTCCAATTCCAAGTCGTTCAACGCTAAGAAAATCACAAGGACCGATTAGAAACAATGCCATTGTTACATCCAACCTACATCATCCTATAACAGTTACAACTTGACTGGATCCTCCAATTCTGAGCTGCTCTAACACAGTGTAAACAAAGACATGAAAGAAACTGACATTCATAAAACAAGAAGTCTCAAGAGTCCATGCATAACCAGAATAACCCGTGCTTCATTAAATTTTTACAACCGGGAGCCTTGCTCAACCCTCCCCCTTCCTTACAAAAAATGGCAAAAACGCCCAAATATACTCCATACAAAACCCTAGCAGCGAAAACAAGATATTGCAATAAAAACATTACGTCTGCATGCTTTCTGACAGTCTGCGCATGCAGACTCCGGACGATTGCAATCAGACTCTTGATTGTCCTGCGGATGGATTGACGTGCTTCAGTCCTTTGCCGGACTTTCCATTTATGGCGGAGACGATGTCTAACCACCTCCAACAACTGCAATAACCACCCTCTTGGGATCAAGAACGGTTCTAGTCAACTCTGCATTTTGGGGACGTGGAGGTCTTCTTGAGGGGCCACCTGGACCTGCCGAACGGTTCACGGGATGAGAGGTGGAAGATGTGGCATGCTTGATGAAGAGGTTGTAGGTGCCAGTATAGTGAAGGTGAGGCTGGGGGGAAAGGAGTGCTTTCGTGTAAGTGATATGGGGACAGGAGACAACGAATGGAGGAAGGTGTTGAGGTGGAGGTGACTGGGCGAAAGGGACACATGGCAAGCGGTGAGAGGGAGATGAGCTGAAAGGGGGGCCATGTGGCTGGACATGGCAGGATACGTGGGTCCTGAGATGGGAAAGGTGTGCATGAGGTCGACACGACAGGCGGGGGCCCCACCTCATTCCGAACCGCCCCTTCTCATTAAAAGAAGAACGACAAGAGGGTCTGGAAAGGCTTGAGAGCCGCTGATCTGGGTGCCTCAATCTCCACCATTGGAAAGATGTGCGCCCGATTCCGGACCCCCCCCCCCCTCGTTAAAGGCAGAAAATCAGGGGGGGTCCGGAATCGCATGAAAGCTGTAGATTCAGGCGAGTAGATCGTAATCGCCCAAAAGTGCCCGTTCATTAACATGACGCGCCCGCCCTCAAAACTTTGGGAAAGTGGGTTTTTGGATCTTTTTTCTTTGCCCAAGGGACGCTTCTTTAGGAGAGTACCCCCAGTGGTAATTATGTGCTAACACAAGCAAAACTGGAGTAAACATAAAGAGGCAAAAAAAAAAGCCAGCTTTGCATGTGAGAGACCATTTTTTAATAGCCACCACATTGCCAAGATCTCGAGCAAAACTCGAAACAATACAAACAGAGAGGCAAACAATCTAGTTTTGCGTGTGAATGACCATTTCTTCGGTGGCACCAAACGAGTCAACACAAACAAGTCAGTTTGGCATGTGAAAGACCATTTTTTAATAGTCACTACGTCGGCGATGACCTATTCCTGTGTATCGTGCCGACCCTATCCAATATTTGCAAATATTTATATTTCGTGGTCCTATAATTATGTCTCAGAGGTTTCAGATCAACTCCAGTTTCAGGTTTCAGATCAACTCCAAATCCACTGACTGATACGAATATGGATTCTACATCAGCTGCCATGGACGCTCTTCTCAATCAACTTGAAAGACTTCAGAGACCAATTGATCTCGTGCAGACACTACATGAAAGGCAAGTGAAGGAAGTCCCTGCACGCTACATCCTTCCTTCTGATCAGAGGCCATCCCGTCCTCTCCAAGTCCAGCAGTCTGTTCCCGTCATCGATCTAGCAGGCCTGGAAGACATCGATCAACGCTTCAAGATTGTGAGCCAGTTAGCCCAAGCATCCCAGGAATGGGGTTTCTTTCAGGTTTGACTGCGATCATAATTTTTTATTTTCTTATTCATTGCTGTGTCGATTATCCAACCAACTTCGTTATTGTTTGGCCTTCTGGTTTCATGCGTTTTCAATTGTTTTGAAGGTAACAAATCATGGCATACCTCTGTCACTGTTGGAGAGTGTAAAACGGGTTTCACAGGCGTTCTTTGATCTCTCTCTAGAAGAAAAACAGAAACAGTGCCCTGTGAGGCCTGGTACTCTAATGCTTGAAGGCTATGGCCGGTTCTTTGACGTGTCTGATGACATGGTCCTGGATTGGGTCGACGCCCTTGTTCATTATATTTCTCCACAGTGGGCCAAAGCAGTTGAGCACTGGCCCAAAACGCCCTCCACATACAGGTACAACTCTATACACACACATACACACTCTGTGTGAGATATTTGAAACTTTTATAATAAGCTTGCATCCATTCTGATACATTACTGTATGCACTATGAAGGGAAACATATGAAAAATATGGGGAAGAGGTAATGAGGCTTATGGAGAAGTTAGTGGGTCTTCTTTCCGAGGGTCTAGGGCTGGACCCAAAGTATATCCAAACCCTCATCAAGGAAGCCATGCTCCAACTTAGAATCAATTATTACCCTCCTTGCCCTCAGCCAGATCTGGTGAATGGGCTTAGACCCCATTCAGATGGAGATCTGCTGACTGTTCTGCTCGATGATGGGGTGGACGGTCTCCAGGTTCGGAAAGACGAGCAATGGTTCACTGTGGCCTCTGTTCCTGGAGCTCTTATTATCAACATCGGGGATTTGTTACAAGTAAGTGAAATTCTTTGGGCCTCTTTTGGCATTTCAATTGTTTGTCTCATTTGGAGTAGGTATTTGGGTTAAACCTTAGCAGAGGGTTTCTAAAATGATACGGGAATTTTGTGATGGCAGCTAATAAGCAATGGGATATACAAGAGTGCGGAGCACCGGGCAGTGGTGAATACAATTCAGAATCGCATGTCGATCGTCATGTTTTTGATTCCACAGCGTGATGTGTTGATTGGTGCTGCCTCTGAATTGATCGATGAAGCTCATCCCAGACTGTACCGAACCATCAAAGCTGAGGAGTATGGAACTGTCTATATGAGCCAGGATTTTCAAGGAAAATGCCCTGTAAATGCTTTACTTATAGATCAGACAAAGCAAGTCAATGTCTAATCCTTCAATTGCATTTCTATAAGATTACTGTAAGCATTTTTGTGAAAGTCTGACTATAAAATAAAATAGTCTCTGCTTTAGTATCATCCATGGGCTCTTGAACCCAAAGTAAGACCATCAGTTTAAGAATTATTAAGGGCTCTTGAACCCAAAGTAAGACCATCAGTTAAAGGTCAAAAGCCATCCTAGATCTTCCTTATTAAGTCCAAGTTCATGTATATCATTTGAATAGTTTTGTAATGAATGGCGGATTACATGAGGAATGACATTTTCATATATGAGGCAAACCCTTGAACTTTTGAGGGGACATAAAACAATCTTTGAGGACCTTGACAAATTTTTAGTTTATCTATATATATAAACATATATATCAATCAGAAATTTGTAAAGTTCATCAAAGATTGTTTTATGTATATATATTATTGAGGGGTGTAAAATAATTTTTGATGATCTTCACAAATTATATATATATATTCAATTTTGATTGTTTAGTATGAGGAAATTTATTGTTGGCAAATCCAAATGAAATTTTTACACCACAAATGTTGACATGGAATAATAATTAATGTTTTAAACAAAACATCAACTAACATATTTAAGCATTTCAACCATATAATCATGTTGAATAGTTTGGTGTATATCATAATAAATTGATTTAGCAAAAAATTTCTACAAAACATAGATAAGATAAACAAGAATTATGGTCCACTAAAGGCATCCACATATGAGTCCACTTAGGTCACCAGGCTTCCAATTTCACCTCTAGAAGGGCCGTTAGTTTTTAGTGTGAGCATGTTTGATAGAGTCTTTAATAGCACCAATTGTAATAGAGCGTCCAAAGTCGATGAGAAGGCCATGAGTGGGATGGAGGTTAATGAAGGTTGAGATGCATGCCACTAGGTCAAAAAGTGTTAGGGTCCTAACCCGCACATAGGTAGAACAATATATTTGGATGTANAGGTGTATATCATAATAAATTGATTTAGCAAAAAATTTCTACAAAACATAGATAAGATAAACAAGAATTATGGTCCACTAAAGGCATCCACATATGAGTCCACTTAGGTCACCAGGCTTCCAATTTCACCTCTAGAAGGGCCGTTAGTTTTTAGTGTGAGCATGTTTGATAGTGTCTTTAACAACACCAATTGTAATAGAGCGTCCAAAGTCGATGAGAAGGCCATGAGTGGGATGGAGGTTAATGAAGGTTGAGATGCATGCCACTAGGTCAAAAAGTGTTAGGGTCCTAACCCGCACATAGGTAGAACAATATATTCGGATGTAATAAAGGTCAATACTAATATAGCCTTGCAATAAAATAAAATAAGTCGAATGTAAGAAGAACTAATAGAAGCTTCTGCTTCTAGAAGGATATTTCTCTATATGCTTCTTTTGATAGACATATTTAGTATAAATAGGAGTAGAGGGTAAGAGAAACCTAGCTTGGATATTATTGTAATAGAGATCTGCTCGACTGGAGGTTGCCCCCTCAAAGAGGCCCATGAACATTTCTCTCAGAATCAAAGTTTTATTTTTGTTGTTATTCTTATATCATTTCAGTGTTATTGTTGTGATTGTTCTGGTTATATTGTTGTTATTCTGCCATTTCTAGCATTTTATTTATGTTCTACATACTTTTTATATCTGGTATATTACAAGTGGTATCAGAGCACTTTCCTCGGCAAAAATTGTGGGTTAAATTTTTTTCAAGGTAGAGATGTATTCTTTGTGGGTTAAGCCACAAAGATCTGTCGTTACGCGCATAAACCCACGGTTGAGGGATTCATACATACAAAAAATACAAGTGGTACTTAAGCGCACATCTGTTGGCCACCCATGTAACCCCTGTTGGTACCCCTTCAAATGGCAATGCATCAGACATAACCTGTGTACAGATCGGCCTAGATTTCATCAATCCCTTTTTAGATAAACCAATCGGCTACCTCACTGCTATAGTGCCACCGATAACAACACTCGGGAAGATACTCTCTAGTACCTAGGTAGTCAGGTAGTACGACTAAGGGCATGGTCTAGCCTCCTTAGTTAGTGCCCTGAGATATTGGTCCAAGTACCACTTTTGGACGTCGCACGTATATCAGAGAGCTATAGCACAGGGAAAACCTTTGTCTCTAGAACCCTTGAATACCTAACCCTGGGGGACAGAGACATAAACAAATTAAAACATACAAGATCTATTGTCACGCAACTCTGTTCAGGTTGCCAAATCACTGCACATTTCTTTCTGGTTAAGCATTTGGGCATTTTATCACTGTAATATTCTTTAGACTGGAGTATAACTCCGCAGGTGTAAAAAAAAAAAAAAGTCTGGAAATTTTTTCACCATTATTTGAGACATATTCCATTGGATTCTTCTCTTCACCCTTATCACATTCATACATATCATTTTTCGGCAAAATTTTTGACCCCACCCACCCCATTTCGGTTCCCTCGTCATCATGACCCATACTCATAGCCAAGACTTGGAAGATCGCTTCAATACCTTGCAAT
>JASDQU010109215.1:80208-92908 GCA_032191745.1 Picea mariana
CGAGGGGCACGGGGATCTTGATCTTTTGAATTTCATGCTCAAAATTAAAAGAAGATGTAAGCTTTGGGATTTCTCTTACTTCAGGAACATGAATCTGGACCATGGGAGAGAGGGGTTGGGCCTTCTTACCTTTGTTATTGTCTGCTACTTCACTAGCAAGTTTCTCTATTCTAGGGAATTGTTCAGGAACATCAGGTGCTGCTATCTTTTTCTTGGACCTCAGGTTATACCTGCCTTGGCTGCTACTAGCCTTGTCTCCCTTGCTAAGTTCATTTAGCTGACTGTCCATGAGAGATTCCTCATATGCTGATTGAGTGAGATGAGGAAAAGGAGGAGTGTCTCCAAAGCAGTGGATTTCAGGATCAAGCCCATCCGTTTCCCCTTCTTCCTCACCGGCCACCAAATTATTTTGAAAAGGGGGTTGAATTTTCTGGTCTTCTTTATCTCTTCCCCTCTAGTCTCTTTGCATAGTCGGGGGAGCAATATTGTTTAGCCTCCTGAAACCTCCTTTGTTTTTGACGTTGTGAGGATTTTTGTATGATTTCCTTCCCTCCACCTTCATTCTCTCCATCTCTACAGACAGAGACTTCACCATCTTGGTCAGTTCATCCATTTGAGGGTGAGGCACCGAGGAGCCAGAAGTTGAGGCTTCAGATCTTCCCTTTCTCCTTTCTGCGTCAGCTTTGTTTCTCAGTCTATTAGCTGCTAATACGTTAGATTCCACCTCTATGGCTGCATCTTGCATCTGAGCTAAGGAGGTGGCTCTCCTTTCTCTCAATAGAAGACAAAAATTAGGGCCGAATGCACTAGCATAAGAAATTTTGGCGGAGGCTTCTGAGGGCTTTGTCTCAGCAGGAATATTATTATATATCTTATTGAATCTTTTGGAGAAGTCAGAGACAGACTCTCTTTCCATCTTCTTCAAAGACCCGAACTCTGTCATGTAATACGTGAAATCCTTCTTATCTCCCCACTGCCTCAGGAAAGTGCCATCTAGAGCTTCAATTCCAACAATAGATCTGGGGACCAATCCCCTAAACCATTTCCTCACCTCACCATCCAGGCTCTGGATGAAGACTCTCATCTAGACATCCTCATTTACAATGTTCAGGTTGTCTGCATAACTATAGAAAGCAGCCAGGTGCTCTTCCGCAGTTATGTCCTCTTCCCCAGTGAACTTGGACATATATTTAAGGTAATCTCCAAGAGGGAGAGGATTCGCAGGTTGAGGCAGGACTAAGGGAGCATATCTGGCAACTATTATGGTGTCCATTCTACTTAGAGGGGGATTAGCACTAGCCATAGGAATATTAGGTGGAGGAGAACTTGGAGGAGAAGGAGTTCGCGAAGGGGCTATTGGGAACGAGTCTCTAAGTGGAATGGGAAACAATAGGGGATTTAGGGAGATGGCTAATGGGCTTAAGTCAGCAGATGCTTCTCTTCGTGTAGAAGTGGAAACAGTAACAAGAGGAGGAGTGGTAAAGATAGGAGTGGGGAAATATTCTGTGGTCCTGGGTCTACACCAAAGTAGAGCTTCAGGGGAGAGGGGAGTGACAAGGATTTCTCCCTCCAATCCCAAACCAGGAGGGGAAAACTCAGCAGGAACACTCCTGAAATTCAGGAAACGGGAAACCTCAGAAAAAGGTCTGTTAAGAAACTGAGGAGGAGAAAATAGAGTTCCTACAGAAGGAGATGGTGGATTACCTAGTTCGATGGTGGAAGATTCTCCTTCAGAGGCCTTTCCTTTTCTGAGAATCACCTCTGGATTAGTTTCAGGTGTAGCTAGAGGCAGATGTGGATGGGACCGCATGTGTCTGCCCCTGAAAGCCACAATTAACACGCCAGGTTCACCACAGTGGAGTCGTCACAATGGAGTCACCAGGTGCACAGTAGCAATCTTCAAAGGCTATGATACCTGATGCACCTTTAGAATCAGAGGCTCAATTTCGTTCAATCCCGGGGAAAATTTTCAACTTCGTCCCCGGCAACAGCGCCATAAATGTTAGTGTCAGAAGTCACTCATAGATTGCTTGCAGGAGCAGAGCCCAACACCCATCAGTTTTATGTCATGATAGTTTTAATGGGTGATCAAATGGGTAGAGACTCGGGAAGATATCGCTCTAACTCAGGGACTAGGTCTGGTATGTAAGGAACAAAGGAGGTCTTGATCTAACTTCAGTCAGTGAGTTGATTAAAAGATGAGCAGGTGGAAGACTTGGTGAGAGGAGTGAGAAAACTACCTCAGGCAACAAGCCTTTTAGCAGTTTGCAGAAGAAAAACTCTGAATGCAAGATCCTCTTGGTTCAGGGCTTCGAGGAACTAAATGGGGGACTTGACTGGATCCTCCAATTCCAAGTCATTCAACGTTAAGAAAATCATAGGGACCGATTAGAAACAATGCAACTATTATAGTGATCCAACCTACATCATCTTATAACAGTAACAACTCGACTGGATCCTCCAATTCTGAGCTACTCTAACACAGTGTAAACAAAGATGTGAAAGAAACTGACATTCATAAGGCAAGAAGTCTCAAGAGTCCATGCATAACCAGAATAACCAGTGCTTCATTAAAGTTTTACAACTGGGAGCCTTGTTCAACCCTCCATCCTCACAAAAAATGGCAAAAATGCCCAAATATACTCCATACAAAACCCTAGCAGCGAAAACAAGATATTGCAATAAAAGCATTACGTCTGCATGCTTTCTGACAGTCTGCGCATGCAGACTTCAGACGATTGCAATCGGACTCCTGACTGTCCTGCGGATGGATTGACGTGCTTTAGTCCTTTGCCGGACTTTCCATTTATGGCGGAGACGATGTCTAACCACCTCCAACAACTACAATAACCATCCTCTTGGGATCAGGAATGGTTCTGGTCAACTCTGCCTTTTGGGGACGTGGAGGTCTTCTCGAGGGGCCACCTGGACCAGACGAACGATTCATGGGATGAGAGGTGGAAGATGTGGCATGCTTGATGAGGAGGTTTTAGGCGCCAGTATAGTGAAGGTGAGGCGGGGGGGAAAGGGGTGCTTTTGTGTAAGTGATATGGGGACAGGAGACATCGAATGGAGGAAGGTGCTGAGGTGGAGGTGACTGGGTGAAAGGGACACATGGAAGGCGATGAGAGGGAGATGAGTTGAAAGGGGGGCCATGTGGCTGGATGTGGCAGGAGACGTGGGTCCTGAGATGGGAAAGGTGTGCAGGAGTTTGACAGGACAGGCGAGGGCCCCACCTCATTCTGGACCCCCCCCTTCTCATTAAAAGCAGAAAGACAAAAGGGTCCGGAAAGGCTTGAGAGCCGCTGATCTAGGCACCTCAATCTCCACCATTGGAAAGGTGCGCTCCCGACTCCAGACCCCCCCCCTCGTTAAANGGGGGGGGGGAATCGCATGAGAGCTGTAGATTCAGGCGGGCAGATCGTGATCGCCCAAAAGTGCTCGTTCATTAAAATGACGCACCCGCCCTCAAAACTTTGGAAAAGTGGGTTTTTTGGATCTTTTTACTTCGCCCAAGGGACGCTTCTTCAGGAGAGTACCCCCAGTCATAATTATGTGCTAACAGCACTAAGAGTCACCCTCAAATTGCGGGAGAATAAGCCCAGTACCCATCAAATTTTTTGGTGGATGTTGGTTTTATGTGAGTGGAGGTCAATGGACAAAACTCAATATATGAATGATGTTCAACATAGAATTGGACAAGAAATGCACAGGGAAGTGAGGCCCACATTAACTTTAGTCAGTGAATTGAGTTTAAGTGTGAGCAGAGAGAAGACTTAGTGAGAAAGGTGAACAAGACTGCTATGAGCATTAGGCTTTCAAGCAACTTGGAGAAGAAAAACTCAGACTCAAGATCACTCTTGAACACAAGATTTAGACACTGAAATATGTCCAAACAACACAGTCACAACAACAAAATGATCAAACCTAAATCACAATGTAGCTACGACAACTTGACTAGATCCTCCATGCTCGAGCCATTCAGTGTAAGAGGGATAAATATAACAAGGGAGCTGACTAAAACTGGTCATGATACCACTGTAATCAAACCTACATTACAACAACATAACAACCCTCGACTGAACCCTCCATGCCCGAGTGTTTTATCACAGTTTTTACAGAGAGATGAAAAGAAGTTGAATTCTATTAACATGAAAGTCTCAAATTAGATACATAACCAGAGAACAGTTCTAGCATCAAAACATTAAAAAATAGGGAGCTCTGCTCAACCATTTGACAACCCTAACAAAATATCAAAACTATCTACTTATACTCAGAACTATCTACAACTACCAGAAGCACGATCAGGTCCCTACATTCAAGGATTTGCTTTTGTGTTTTCTCTGTTAGACTGAGCATACATTCCTTCTGTTAGATGAGAGCCCAACTCGGTATGGGATTTTCAGGGAGATTTGTCCACAGGGGAACTTTGGGCTGTCAGTTTTCCTCCAAGGCCAGTACTTCCATGCTTTCCATTTATGGGGTGAAATGAGGTTTCAACCACCATCCTCGTTTTCATTAACTACTTTCATTGGGATCAAGACGAGGTTTGAATTCTTGGGGAGCTTCCATGGGACGCTGGTGGCTCTTCAAGTCAATATGGCACCTAGAAACCATGATGGTCTCCTTCTGCAATCAACACCAATGTTTCGTCCTTTCGCACAAAACTCGCGAAATTTGCACCCACCTTCACACTTCCAAATCTTCGGCCGCGAGTTCTTTCCACTGCATTTTCCTGCGTGCAACCTCGAGCCATGCCCTAGCGCTTACCCCAAAGGTGCTTCATGACCTTGTGTTTTAGGTGGTTTAATGTGAGCCTCTTCGTATTCTCCCAATTTCCTAACACCCGAACTGAAGCCTAGCGAGCGCTAGCTCCCTTCCTATCGACCCCTCCAATGTGACCTCCGCTATGATCTAGGGCCCAACTTTCGAGTGTTTCAGGACTTCACCTCTCATGAAGTCAGAAGTTGTCTTACCTTCCCTCCTTCGATTTACGATTCTTCGAAATTTTCCAATGTCAGATCAACGACCCACGACCTTCTGCAATCTGACAGTCCAAATCTCATCTTTGCGAATCGAGACTTTGCGATCTTTGTTGAACAATTTTAACAATTCTTTGAACTCCCGATCCTCATGATTATTTTCCATCGTTGATCTCTCCCAATGATATCTACGGCCCAGATCAAAACTTTGCTTGACCTTTGATCTTGGGCTTTACCCCCAATGCTAAACTTCAAGCAACTTTCAGATTCTGAACACCCACGAACTGTCGATCTGAACTCCTCCTAGAATCCTAACTGTTGGAAGCTGAACTCGCCTGTTTGCTTGATTCAAGTCTAGAATAGATCACTTTGAGTGCAGTGGACTGTGATAATGAAGACTTAGACTGGCTGGGGGCTTGGGAATATATAAGGATCGGTGACAGAGGCAAAGGAGATGAGTGCTCAAACAAAAATGTAAAAAAAAATAGCTTTGCCGAATGAAAGGGAAAAACTAAAGACATGGCCTGCGAAAGAGAGAAAAACAGGGCAAGGACACAGACTCAGCTATATTGACACACACCTATGTCCCTTGACAACCTTATGTGATAACATGTGGCTCCACAGGGGGTGGCATGCTCCCTGCGAGCTACCAAGAATGCGTAGCTTCAGTGCCTAAGGTTTGGGTTATGGAGTCTATTAATCAAAGAAAAATAAAAATAAAATAGGAACGGTATTTACAATGGTGGAACACCGACTGAGGCTTCAAATAAAAAACATTTTTAGAAAGTTCCCATTGACAAGGCCACCAAAAACGTCGGAACCCTCCAAGTTCTGCAATTTGTAGGTGTTGTTCAGAAATACCTCTGAAATCTTGAAGGGGCGAATCCACAAGGCCTCAAATTTACCATGTTTTCCTTTGTCTTGTTTGGGATAATCCCACTTGAGCACTAGATCTCCCAGCTAGAAATATTTCTTACTTGTGCTCTTGTCAAAGGCTTGCTTTATTTTCTGTTGATGATCCTATGCTTTATCAAGCATCTACTCCCTGATCTGCTGTAGTTCTACCAGCTGCAATTTCCTCCTGACCATGTCATCAGGTTATCCTTGGTAGTCCTGGAAGAATTTAGCCACAAGAAAAACAAGCTGAGCAGGAAAAATAACCTCAGCTCCATACACCAGCTGAAAAGGAGAAATTCCAAGCGACCTCTTTGTTGTAATCCTGTCAGCCCATAAGGCGAATTTCAACTTTGAATCCCAGGCCTTTTTGTTGTCTTCTAACAGTATTTTGATAATCCTTATGAGGCTCTTGTTAGAATATTCCACCAATCCATTCCCCCGAGGGTAGTAAGGGGTAGAATGGATCAATGTAATCCCATAATTCTCACAGAAATTGATTAATGGTTCGGCCCTGAATGAGGCAGCATTGTCTGTAACAATCCTACTTGGACAACTGAATCTGGACATGATATCCTCAAGGAATCTTATGATTACCTTATGGGAGGCATTCCTTGTAGGGATGGATTCTATCCATTTGGTGAAATAGTCAGTGGCATTCAAAATCCACCCATGTTGACCACTTGAGGCTAGGTGAATTTCTCCAATGAAGTCAAGACCCCACTGCTGAAAAGGTCTGGAAACTACCACATGCTGCAAAGGAAAATATTTGAGCTACTGCTTTCCAACAAATTTCTGACATTTGACACAAGCTCTTACCTTTGCACAAACATCAGAAAAAAGGTTGGGCCAAAAATACCCAGCTCTGAGGATTTTATAAGCTATGGTCCTCCAAAAATGATTCCCCTCACATGAGCTGTTATGAAAATATTTCATAGTTCTTTGAGCTTCTTGCGGGTCAATACATCTCAACAAGACTCCTAGAGGATCCTTCCAGTATAAAACCTGATCAATAATGCAATATTTTATTCCTTTTAGCTTCAAATCTCTCACCTTATTCTTATCCAAGTCATCAGGAGGTCTCAACTTCTGCAGGAAGTATATGATGTCTTTGTACTAGGCGCATTCTGCTAAGTTGAGAATGATATGAGAGACTTTATCAACAATTTCAGTTTGTTGATTTTTTGAGTGTGTATTCATGAGATTAACCCCCAATGCTTTGTAGTTTGATTCAGCCAGTAGCCTGGCTAAACCTTGGCCCTTTACCAATTTGGTGGGTTTTATCTCAATGTCAAACTCCAGAATTTTGGCAACCCACTTACTCCTTTTCCCATTTAAATTAGGCTGGACCAATATCTCCTTTACTGAGGCCGAGGGAACATATGCAATGACCTTCAAATGTAAGACATAGATTCTGAAAGCCTTGAGGGCTTTGACCAAACCATACGCTCGCTTCTCCATTATATCATATCTCACCTCTGTGTCCCTTAGAGCTCTGTTGAAAAAGAAAATAGGTTGTTCTAATCCCTCTGAATGTCTCTGCAACAGAAAAACAACCATTGTATCAGACGAAGCAAAAGAAAAGATCAAGAACCCTTTAGAATAGTCAGGACTGACAAGCACATGTGCTTCAGTCAGAGCCTTCTTAATCTGGTCAAATGAATTTCTGGACTCAACAGTTCACTTTACTTCATTCCTCTTTTTAAGCATGTTTGTAATGTTCTTAACCAACTCAACAAAATTGGAGATGAACCTCCTCAGAAAGTTGATTTTACCCAAGAAGGAATGAACCTCTTTCTTAGATCTGGGAAAAGATAAGGCTTGGATGGCCTCTACTCTGCTTGTATTGATTTTTACTCCATATGCTGACACAATATGCCCCAGTAATTTACCCTCTTCGATAGAAAATAATAATTTCTTGGGATTAAGGGATAGACCAAACCTCCTACATTTCAAGAAGACTTTCTCTAGATGGTGGCAGTGCTCTTTATCATAATTGGAGAAAACTATAATGTCATCCAAATAGATGACTACAAATTTGTCCCTTTCTCCGATGAATGTGATGTCCATGGCTCACTGGAAAGTTGCTCCTGCATTCATCAATCCAAAGGGCATTTTGGCATACATGAATGTGCCCCAAGGAGTAGTGAAGGACATATTTTATCTATATTCAGGCAAGACAAAGATCTTATTGTAGCCAGAGAAGCCATCAATCATAGACATCTTGGATGAACCAGTCACCCTCTGTAGAATATGCTCCATCTTTGACAAGTGGTAGTTTTCCTTTTTGGAGCTCCTGTTCAAATTTATGAAGTCGACACATAACCTGATTTATCTGTTCTTTTTCCTCACAGGAACCAAATTAGCCACCCACTCTGAATATCTCAAGGGGATAATGATCTGGGCATCTAACAACTTCTTTACTTCCTTTTCCATAATAGGTAGCAGCATGGGGTTTATCTGTTTGAGTTTCTGCCTGAAAGGTTTGGCCTCTTCTTTCAAAGGGATTTTGTGCTCCATGATGTTTGTGTCATATGTCCTTATGTATTCATACTTCCAAGCAAAAACATTAGCGAGTTTTCTCAAAATATTGCTACAATCAACCTTATACTCCTTCGACAACCTACTAGATAGCTTGCCAAACATGGGATCCTTCTCTGTTCCTAGATTTCACTCAATCACATCAGCCGATTCAATTGATCCTTCAACCTTTAGAGTGACATCATTTCTGTCAAACAATCTCTCCAAAGGGATAAGACCCTTTGGAATATGGTTGCTAGGCAACTAAACAATATGGTGGTTAGCAATCTTATTGAGAAAAACATCAGTATGAGGGATTTCTTCAGAATCTTGATCCTAGTCAATATGCATATCAGAAAATTCACCCATAGTCTCAAGAAATTTTTTAATCTCTAGATCATCCTCAAAGACCTTCCAATGATTAACATTGTCGAGGATAGAGGGCCTGTGTTTTATTTCTACCTCGTACCTGAGTTTTGGGGGAAAGGGGACCCTAAAATTGCTTGTTGAGACTGCCAAGGAATCCGCCACAGAGTTCTCCTCCCTTGGGACAAATGAGATATTGAAAGCCAGAAAGAAACTATCAATCATATCCCATACTTCTTTTCTATAGGCCCTTAACCTGGGGTGCTTAGCCTGATAGTGATTTTTGAATTTATGAACAATCAACTCAACATCATCAAATATTTCCAGTGCTTCAATCTTCATGTCTTTGGCAGCTCTCAAACCTAGGATCAGAGCCTCATATTCTGCCACATTGTTTATTGTTTCAAATTCAAGCTTATAAGACAACGATGTGATCTCTTGGGTTGGGGAAATGAAAAGTACTCTAGCCCCAACACTCTCCCTAGAAGAGGCTCCATCAAAAAAACATTTTCCAAACAAAACCATTGGAAGGAGGGTCTTTACAGGAGGTGATGGGATGCTTTCTGATTTCCATAGGTGCTTAAGGACCATCAGTGAATTGTAATATATTGGTCCCCAGATCACTACTACAAAGATGAGGTGGTTGGTTGGATTCTCCTCATCGTTGGTGATGTACGAGAGTTGTGCTTCCCTATAAATCCTTCTTTTTTCACCTCCAAACACCGAAATAGTGGCACATGAAAGGTCCATTTGAAAGGGTCCCCCCAGTCTCTTTATCCAAGATCTATACAAGAGCATCCCAAACTTAGGGGGAACATCAACCACCATGATATCCATGACTACAATCTTCATGGGCAGCTGGAACAGAGATATGAACAAGTCTTTGATAACCCCAAGGCACTTCACCTTTCTGGAATCAAATGAATATAGGTCATGATAAGTCTTTGTAACCTCCAACCCGAGCTCCTCCATGAAAATCTTGGGCATAATATTGTGCGATGCCCCAGAATCCATAAGGAAGTTGTGTAGTGCCTTATCATGGATGTTCAATGAAGTGTTGAAAGGAGGGGAGGAGTCATCTCTATCTTCCACCAAAGGTCCCAGTATGAAATCGAGCTTTTCATCTTGGAGGTTGACTGCGTCAATGGAATGAGACAAAGGTTCAGGCTGTAACAATTTGGAAAGGCACTTCCTTAAACCCTCATGCTTGACTAACTTAGAAAGAGGCAGAGGGATCCTAATCTTTTGAATCTCATGCTCAAAATTGAAAGAGGAAGGAGGCCTCAAAATTTCTTTCACTTATGGGATGAGATTTTTGACCACTGGTGAGGATTTTTGCACCTCCTTTCCTTTGTTGTTGTCTGCTACATTTTTAGCAAGCTTCTCTGTTCTGGTAGGTTAATCATGAATATCATGCTCTCCTTCCTTTTTCTTGGACTTGAGGTTATATCTGTTTGGATTGTTGCTAGTTTTCCCCCCCTTGGTCAGCTCATTTAGTTGGTCGTCCATGAGATACTCCTCGTATGTTGATTGAGTCAAATGAGGAAATAAGGAGGTGTCTCCGAGACAATGGGTTTCAGGATCAACCTCATCTTCCTATCCGTCTTCATCAGTAACAAGATTATTTTGGAGAGGGGTTTGGATCTTCTGATCATCCCTATCCTTGTTTCTTTGATCCCTCTGGATAATCTGTGGGACATTATTCGGTCTTTTGAAGTTACCCCTATTTTCATCATTAGGGGGATTCCTATAGCTCTGCTTCCCTTCCAATTTTAACCTTTCCACCTCAACAGAAAGTGACTTTACCATCTTTTCCAATTCATCCACTTGAGGGTGAGAAGCAGAGGAACCAAAGGTTGAAGCTTCAAACCTCCCCTTTCTTCTGTCTCTATCAGCCTTACTCCTAATTTTGTCAACTGCCAGTATATTGGATTCTACTTCAAGGGATGCATCTTGCATATGTTCCAAAGAGGTAGCTCTTCTTTCTATTAACAAGAGGCAGAAATCAGGGTCAAAATCACTAGCATAAGTAATTTTGGAAGAGGTTTCTGTAAGCTTAATCTCGGTGGGAATTTTGTTATACATTTTATTAAACCTCTTTGAAAAGTTAGAAATGGATTCCCCTTCTTCTTTTTTAAGTGATCCAAACTTTGTAATATAGTAAAGGAAATCCTTTTTGTCCCCCCAATGTCTTAAGAATGCATCATCTAAGGCTTCAATCCCATCAATAGATCCAGGAGCCAAGGCCCTAAACCATTTTCTAGCCTCTCCATCAAGGCTATGAAAAAAAATTCTCATCCATACATCCTCATTCACAATGACATAATTATCTGCATAACTGTAGAAGGCCACAAGGTGCTCTTCTGCAGTTATACCTCCTTCACCTGTGAACTTGGGAAACTTCTTAAGGTAGCTACCAGTTGGGAGGGCATTCAGAAGTTGAGGAAAAACAAGAGGGGCGTATCTGGAAGCCACTATGGCATCCATTCTATTTATGGGGGTATTGGTTCCTACCATTGGGATATGGATTGGAGGAGAACTAGGGGGAGATGGATTCCAGGCAGGTGAGACTGGGACCGAGATTATGGGAGAAAAAGGGGAATGACTAAGTGTTTGTGGAAAAGGATATAGGGCTCAAGGGGACAAAGGTTTCCCCTTTTGTAAATGCAACAACTCTAATAGGGAGAGGCGTGGTAAAGCTTGTAGTGGGAAAATATTGTAAGGTACTAGGTCTAAACCATGGTATAACTTCATGAGAAACAAGGGTGTCAAATATTTCTTCTTCCAAGCCGAGGCTAGGAGGGGAGAAATCAACAGGAAAATGTAATGATCCCAAGCCAAATATTTTCTTGGAATCACTAACTACTACTAATCTATTGATGTGCAGATATTTATTGAGTTAATAAGTGCATACAAGATTCATCAACACATGAAGATCACAATATATTCAAGATGTAGAAGCACAAGCAAAGATCTGACCTTTTTATTATGAGCAATGTAAGATCAATACAATAGATGGCTAATCTGGCATAAACTTCAGATGGTCATACAAGCAATAGATATGAACTGCTACAAAATGCTCCCGACAATACAAAATAAGCCTCCAAAGGCTGGATATACAATGAAGATTGAATCAAGTAGATCTGAGCCGTACTAATGCTCAACCTCCAAGCTGGAAAGTGCCACGCCCTACTAGAATGTTGAAGCCCTCAATAATTCGACCCTTCTACCAAAAGTGTCCAATCATCTCAAGAAATATGCCAAATGATAGATCGAGCAACTATAAGGACAACCTAGATGTCCAAATCCCCAAATCCACTCTCAAACCCTGTAGATCTGAATGCCTCCCCTGAATGGTGTGCCCCACTGGATGACTGAAACCCTAGCTGGTTCAGCCCTGATGAAGGAGGCCTCCAAATGCTCTAAAACTCTCCAAGAATATAGATCGGGCTATGAGAATCCCGTGGGAGAGGTTTCAGACTTAGATCTCAAGAAGATCTCCCTAGATCTGAGTTTTTCTTAATCACAAGACGTCCCGATGGCTCCAAGACGTCCTAATTTGTAGACAAATGTAGAATGATGATAACCCTCCATAAAATCCCTCAAACTGATGGTCCTGCCCCTGCAAACAAAACCCAACTATCGGAATGGCCCCAGGCCCTTAGGATAAGTTGGATCAAACCTTCCTCTAGATGATGGTGCGCCCTTACTGGAAACACAAGAACAGTATAGCCTGCTACCTTCTGAAGTGATAGATGGAGTTGGGATGAGACTAGAATGGTGTGGAGGAGTCTTTCATCCCCGAGACCAAGATGTGGAACAAGGTGAGTGGATATTTCACCACTGAGTTGCTCACAAGGGTTTGTACAACAAAACCCCCAAACTGAATGCTCAAGAGCAATAGCAAATGCTAATCCAAAACTAGAATGAGTAATAGT
>JASDQU010109216.1:48949-69006 GCA_032191745.1 Picea mariana
CGAAGTTTTGACCAGTAGAAATGTTTATGTAGCATTACCACTATATTTTCAATGTCAAAGTGTCCTGCCACCCAATTGTAGTGGGATTCCCAAATCAACTTCGCTTGCTCTCTTGATGGAGCACAGATATGGCCCAGAAGACACAACAACTTGTCCTGAAGATGGAATTTAGCGACAACTACGTTTGTGCCCAACATTTGGTAGGTGGTGGAAAAGTCTAGGTCTGTCTCATAGAGTTGGGACCGTCCATAGGTCTCATGGCCATGAGATTCTAGCACTATGGTGAGTGTAGTGAATGGCGATCTGTTGAGGCAATCAACGACATGGTTGGTGTTTCTTGTTTTATACTTGATGTTGATGTGGAATTGCCGCAAGTACATGGACCACTTCTAATGGCAATCATTTTTCACTTTGCCTTATGTCTACATGAACTGTAGTGGCTTATGATTAATGTGGATGACTATCTCCTTCCAAAGAATGTAATGTCTCCACTGGCAGCAGGCT
The DNA here is from genome assembly GCA_032191745.1 of Picea mariana. Lineage (NCBI taxonomy): Eukaryota > Viridiplantae > Streptophyta > Pinopsida > Pinales > Pinaceae > Picea > Picea mariana. Next base: position 49,454 of record JASDQU010109216.1, read on the forward strand.
TGCACAATGGAGTACATTTATTTGTCATAAGTAGGGTACTTACGGACAACATCTGATAGTGTCTCACTATGATAGGCCATGGGGTGGTCGTGTTGAGTGAGAACGGTGCCCACAACATAGTCTGAAGCATTTGTCTTGATCTCAAAGGGATGTTGTAGGTCTGGTAGTGAAACTACTGGAGCTGGTCACAAGTGTTTCTTCAAATCATCAAATGTTGGTTGTTGGGACCGACCCCACATAATATTCACCTTACCACTACCCATAGTTACTTGGTTGAGGGCTCATGCAATACGGGATAATCCCAACACGAACATGCGGTAGAAATTAGCAAGGCCCAAGAAGCTCTGAAGCTCAGCGAGTGTGGTTGGGGATGGCCAGTCATGGATGACAGTGATTTTGGTTGGATCCACATGTACGCCATGTCGATAACCGATGTATCCCAGGTAATGAACTATGTCCATGCCGAAGGAGAATTTTTCAAAGTTGGTGTAGAGATGGTGTTGTCACAAGGTGTGTAGAACCTGTTGAATATGTTGCAAGTGTTCTGCCCAAGTCTTTTTGTAAATTATGATGTCATCTAGATACACCACTACAAAAGTATCGATGAATGGTCCCAGGAGATCATCCATCATCCTCATGACAGTGGCTGGAGCATTTTTCAAACCAAAGGGAATGACCAACCATTTAAAGAGACCATCCTTTGAATTAAAGGTGGTCTTCCATACCTTTGATAGATAGCAACAAAATGTGTAGTCCTCGGATATACCTTTCCAATGGGATAGCGTGTGAATAAAAAAGAGATCGTATGAAAAATGTACGACCCCGAGAAGTTGATGTAGTAACTTACCCAAACGGGGCCCACATGACTTTTGGCGCTTCATTTCCTAGGGTTAGGTTTTTTGGATGTCTAGGGTTTTTGACATTCTTGTTTATTGTAAAAATGAATTCAGAGCCTCATTATAATAATCTTCTTGCAAATGAGCACAGTCGTCACATCTCTTCTCAAAGACAAGCCACCACCATTCTAGCAAGCTTGTTTCCGCTACATTTTACAGTTTCAGCTTATTTCCTTATTGAATAGAAACCAGTTTTACTATATATCTGTTATTCTATGTTAAGCATCTTTTGATAATAATTTGTATTCATTTTGTTCTGCAAATATATTCTGGATCATTTACCTTCCAATATGGAACTTCTCAAGTGTTGCTTGCTCACACCTCGAAGAATGAGTGGGTAGTCGATTATGGGTGCACTCATCATATGGCCAAAGATGCTTCTATGTTCTTCTTCCCAGATAAAGCTATCGAGCAAAATATTTATGTAGTTGATAATTTTTTCCTTGATATTGTTGGTCATGGTGATGTCCCTTATCAACATGGTATAATTTTTTATGTTTATCATGTGCCTAATCTAAATGAAAATCTATTATTGATTTCTCAATTGACACAAACTCGTAAGATTGTTGAGTTTTGGTTGGATGGTTCTTTTTTAAGGATATGAAGAATGATAGGTCAATTGTCACCTAACGGTTTCTCGACTCAAAGGATGGACTGTATAAGTTCAGTGACCTACCTTGACCAAATCCTGGACCGACTATTGTTATTTCCCAAACCGACGAATGAAGCAAAATTTGGCATGAACAACTTGGACACCTAAATTTTCGAAGTCTAAAGTTGATGGTCACACAGAACATGGTTGTTGGCTTACTCAAAGTTATTCCACCTAATGGAGTCTATAAAGGATGTGTGTTGGGCAAGCATCATTAGGCATATTTCGACTCTAGCAAAGCATGGAATGCATAGAACCTGTTGGAGCTTGTTCACAATGATATTTGTTGTATTAATAATCCTACATTAGCAAGTGTTAAGTACATCTTGAACTTTATCGATAATCTCTCTAGATTTACTTGTACCTATTTGTTGAAGAATAAGAGTCGTGTCTTTGAAAAATTCAAGGAATTTAGGGCATTGGCCGAAAAGTAGTGTGGTCGACCTATCAAGTGTTTGAGATATGAAAATGGTGGAGAGTCTATGAATTGACCACTTGAAGGATATCTTGCTCAACCAGGTATCACTCATTAGAGTTTTGTTCCTCATACTCCTCAATATAAATGCATTGCAAAAAGAAAGAATCCAACTTTGTTCAAAATGGCCCAATTCCTTTTGCAGGCAAATAATCTACCGACTAAGTTTTATACTGAAGTTATTTATTGTTCCATCTATCTCCTAAATTGTATTTTGACTAGATTTGTCAGTTCTCTGACTCCAGTTGAAAGATGGTGTGGAAATAATCCCTCAGTCGGCCACATCAAAATATTAGGATGTATTGCTTGGGCCCATATTTTGAATGACCATAGGAATAAATTAGATGCAAACTCATGCTTTCATCATGATGGGATGCTCTGAAGAATCCAAATCATATCGTCTATTTTCTCCTATCAAACAATAGATCATTATCAGGAGAAATGTATTTTTTAATCAGATGTCTTCAAGCATTAAGTTGTTGAATACTTCCTCTGGTCTATTGCAAGATTATCCTTTTGATATTATTGTCGACCATGGATCTCTTGTTCCTTTTTTCAACATTTCAATAGGCCATTCAAATTATGTTATCGAGTCAACAAGATAGTCGATCTTTCTGCCTGGGTCGACCAATCTTCGGTCTGCTCCGACTAAAACTATTACTTCTCCTGAGAAACTTTCTGAAGTGAATATATGTTCTTCATCTCCTTGTCTCCCTTGGTAGGATGCTAAGATGGTTGAATCCATCTGACCTTATGTTGGTGATATCTCTTTAGGTTGACTGATTAGAAGTCATAAACAGAAGGTCAGTATTGCTTTGATATTTCGTGTTCTTGAGACTTATGATCATGTTTATTATGTTGATTTGAAATGACAACCTGAATGGGATCCAGTTATGCAAGATTAAATGAATTTTGTTTTAAAGAATCACACTTGCGATTTATTTCCTCAACCTCATGGGAAGAACATTTTGAAATTTCAATGGGTTTATAAGACCAAATTTACCTTCGAAGGTGTTGTTGAGCATCAAAAAGCTCATTTGGTGGTGAAAGGGTTTTCTCAGCAAGAAGGCATCGACTACACTGAGACCTTTTATTCGGTTGCAAAGATGAATTATGTTTGACTAATTATTTCCCTTTTTGCTCACTTCAGATGGCATATCCACCAAATGAATGTTAAAAGTGCCTTTCTTCATGGAAACTTATCTAAAGAAAACTTTATGGAACAACCCCCTCGTTTTGTGACAGATTCCAGTCTTGTTTTTCGACTAGATAAGTCTCTTTATGATTTGAAATAGGATCCAAGAGACTAGTATGCTAAGATTGACCACTTATTTCTCAATCTTGGATTCCAATGTTGTGAATCTGATCACAGTATTTATGTATTACAGGGTAATGGCGAGACCTTGATTATTGTTTTATATATTGATGATTTATTCATAACTAGCAATAAACTTTGATCTAATTGTTAGATTGAAGAAACATATTGTTGACACCTTTGATATGGAAGATCTTGGTCTCCTGGATTACTTTCTCGGTCTTCAAGTTTTACCTATGTCTGATGGTTTTCTTCTCTCTCAATCTAAATATGTACTAGATCTATTGAATTGCTTTAATATGGTCGATTGTAAGAAATGTTCTACCCATTTTCAGTCCAGGATTAAGTCGACCAAATATTGATAGTGTCCCAAAGTGGATGCCACCCTTTATCGACAATTGGTTGGTAGCCTTATTTATCCAACTTGTAGTCGACCTGATATTTCCTTTGTTATTAGTGTGGTTTCTCAATTTATCTAGGATCCACACACCAGTCACTGGAAAGCTACACAAATATTTTTTTGTTACATCAAGGGTACCTCTCATCATGGTATCAAGTATTGTTGCAATTCATATTTATTGGCTAATTCACTGACTCCAACTGGGAAGGATATAGTGATGATTGAAAGTCCACTTCTGGCTATGTTGTTCACTTCAACACTAGACCCCGGGTTTGGTCATGTAAGAAAAAAAAGGTGGTATCTTTTTCGACTACAAAAGTCGAGTATCATGGCGTCATTAATGCATGTATAGAGGAAATTTGGTTTCGACAGCTCTTGGGTGAGCTTGGGTTTGTTATTTAGGCCTCAACTCTTCTCTATTGTGAAAATTAAAGTGAAATTCAAGTTGTTAATAATCATGTTGCACATAGTAACGTGAAGCACATCGAACTTCATGCTCACTACCTAAGACAATTAGTTCAAGAGAAGGTTGTCACTCTTGTCTATTGCCAAACCGTTGATCAGATTGTTGATATCTTTACAAAATTGTTATCTGAAGATAAGTTTGTTAAGTTACGTGATATGCTCAGGATTCAAGAAGTTGCAATTATGGGGGGTGTCCTTCTAACATAATTTCACCTCCTGAACCTCCAAAATCATGTGTTGTTGGGGGGTGTTGGAACCTCGGGTTCTAATGGTTCATCACACCTCTATTGGAGATAGTTGTTCTAGCGGTCCACTAACAACTGGAGAAAATTAGTTGATTGGTCAACTAAAAAATGGAGATAGTCGATCGAGTGGTTGACTAGAAGCTAGAGACAGTCAGTAGATGGATTGACCAACCGAACAATCAACTATGTGTTGGATGACTGGATGGTCTGGTCCACTAAGAAATTCAACTAGTCGATGAGACGGCTCATGTTTTACAAAATATGTTACATTTTTTTACTGTTATTTGTGGACAGATCTTTCCCATTTCAAGGAAATTGGTTAGAGCATAAGACTATAAATAAAAGACCCTGTGGGTCATGATATGTGTGAAACTAGTGTGTTCAATGATGCAGTGTAATGTTATGATCACAATGTGTTGTGCTTAAGTGTTGAAATGGTGTCTTTAGACACCACCAATATTCTTGGAGTATTATTCCTTATGTTCTTTTTTTGCAGATTCAGTTTTGTTCTTCTCGAGGTTACCCCCAATCCCAACATTCTTGCTACATAAATTGTTGGAGTTTGTTTAAATAAAAAAAATATAGAATTGATTGCTATAGAACGACAAGAAGATTACTTCATTGATCTACTTCATCATTTGCTACACAACGATATTTGTTGTGAATCTTGTTTGCTATGACTCATTAATTCAATTTCTTGTTTGTTGCAAATCCATGTTTGTTACGAAAACTTCATTTGATGTTGATCCATGTTTGTTGCAGAAACTTCATTTGATGCAAATCTTGTCTGTATCTACTATGGATCATGTCCTTTGAAAAAGACTTCAGTTGTTGCATATCTTATCTGTATCTACTACGGATCATGTCCTTTAGAGATATTTTGTTTGTCTATAGATATTCACATGCTACAAATCCTATCTTGTTTGCTAAAGAAGTGTATGAAAGTCACACCAACCAATTGTTCTTCATTATTGTCATACTTCCATTGCCAATGAATTCATGTGATTATCCTTGAAAATTTTGGTAAAGTATGAATGTATGTGTTACTCCATTTGTACAAATAGTTTCAATAATTTGCCATCATTCCCACTCACTGCATCAATCAGTTGCAGATGATCCATCAATCAATTAGGAAAAGACACTTTTTTAGGCTGTCGTAAATTCTTAATCTCATTACTTCTTTCCATTATTTATTTTATCTTTCCTGCTTTCATTTTGTTGCCACTCTGCATGTCGAACTTAACCATCAAATCGTTACCCAATTTGAGCATTCTACGATATGATATTTTTATTTCCATTCATTTTTGTCTTCCTAACTTACCAAACTAGTCACCATTGATCTAATCAGTTGAAGAACTATTGCATGAGTATTCTTCCTAATTTGGTATACATTTGTTGTTACTCTGAACAAACATTTGTTGCTACTTTTTGATATTGTTTGTTGATATTATCGATTATTTCTACGTTGTGATATTGTTTGTTGATACTATCAATTGTTGCTACTTTCGATTGTTGTGACTAAATTTCATTGCTACAACATGAGACGTTTTGTTGTACAATATGAACCCGTAAGTTTAATTCAGTTATAGAGAAACCTCAAAGTATTATATATTTTCTTGAATGTAGGATGGATAACTTACTTCAAAAAATTACAAGGGTTTGATGCATCAGTTGCCCTTGAACTTGCATAAAAATTATGGCTATCCACTACTATTGTTAGAGAAATTCATATCAAGGTCAACAAAGAAATAATATCTGGAGTAATCGGTTTACATCAAACATGGGAAAGATGGTTTCAACGAAAGGTTATGCTAAATGAAGTTCGAACTAACTTTCTAGTTGGCAATGAAGTAGTTGAAGAAGGAAAAAAGGGGATGAAGCTTAATTCATTCACACAACCATGGCCAGCTATGGCATATTTCATCCAAAAATATATCACTTATGAAGGATGACATAGCCTAGTATTTTGGCTAACATTTCAAATTGTTTACATATTTGCAGCACCAACAAATCATTAACATTCCATATTTTTTGTTAGGAAGCCTGCAGTTGTCATCCCAAAATGTAAGAAACGAAATAAACTCAACAACAAGTGTTTCTCATTATGGACTGATAAAGTTACTGGTTTTATGTGCATTGAATAGAATGAATCAGACCTGGGATAATTTTCTGCAAAGAAACCCTCAAGTTCAAAGAGTAGGAAGAATAGAAGCAGAGGAATAAGATGCAGAAGCAAAGGAATAATGTGAAGATGAAGAAGAAGAAGAAGAGGAATAGCAGGGAGAAGAAGCAGAAAGACAACAAGAAGAAGGAGAGGTTGATGGACACCCTCAAAATATTGTTGTTCAACCTAAACAGGTGGCACATTTTCCAATTCTTGTTTAGAGTGATGGTTATGTTGAAATTATCAACATAAAACCTCCAAGGAAGTAAATACATCCATATCCTATTGTTGAAGAGGAACCTACTAGTAAAGGAGTAAGTTCCTCTACAAGAGAATGAACAAAAACATCATTATCCAGAGTTTCAATCAAAATGCCTACAACAAAGAGAACGAGATATATTGTTACAACAGGAATGACAGGTTCTCAAGATACTATTGGTGATGTTACATAAGAACCGATATTAGAGGACCTAACTATTGCTTCACAAGAACCAACAGTAGAGGAAAATATCATAAAATTTCCTCAAAGAACAAAGACTTCTACTACAGAATAACCTACTATAAAACAAGTTGTCGCAAAAGTGGTCTCCCCTTTCAAAATGGAAATTGCTACTACACAAGAACCTGATGCAAAACAAATTGTTGCAAAAGTGATTTTTCCTGTCAATAAATTTGTTCAAGAACATCTTGTTGAAGCATCAAAATCAAATGGAGAATTTGCTAGTAGTCTAAAGTAGAATGTACCAGAAAATTATATTTGCAAGGATTTTGCTAAAGAACCAACCAAATGATCAAGACAGAGGATACTTAGCTATTTACTAGGTAAGAAAGTTTGTTATTATATTCTGCAGAAACAAAATTTTAGTTTGAATAAATAAAATAGATAGTTGAAATGGAGACACTTAAATCATTTATAAGAACATAGGTCACATGGTGGGATGGATACTCTTATCCAAGCCCTAGATGTGTTCAAATGGTCACCTTATGTTGAAGGTGACCATAATTAGAAAACTAAAATGGATGAATCGATGGCCACCTAACCTGCAAAGACTTATTCTAAATCTATTGGATCCACTACAAAATTCATATGGTCACCTACAGAGTCAATAATATCCCACGCTAAAAGCATTGTTGAAACTGGTCTTGAATTAGTGGATGATGCTACTACTGAGCTAGTAAAACAAACTACTATTGATTATGTTTTTATAGAAGAAAACATTGAAATAAGTATTCCTCAACATATGATAACACAAGAAGTTGAATATCTTGTTGTTACAACATCTACTACTAAGGTTCAAACAGAACATATTTATAAAGAAATTCAAATAGAAGAACAATGGTACAATTATTCTCATATTTCTGATAAAAAAATTCAAACAAAAGAACAATGGTGTAGTCCTCCTCCTGTCTCTGATAAATAAATTCAAATAAAAAAAAATGGTACAATCATCCTTCTATATATGGAAAAGAAACTCAAACAAAAAACCCTATTGTTCATACAATAGAAATTTCGTCAAATTCCATAGACAATAATGATCCTCTCCAAATAATAAAATTAAAAGCAGAAATTTCTAAATGGAAATCTACAACTATGTCATATAGTAGAGGAGTAATTTCTCTAGAGGAACATAAACATAGTATTTCTAATGTTAGAGAAAGATGGGTTGAACTTATGACTTTGGAAAGGTTAAAGTGGTATGGGAATGAAATTCCAGAATTGGAGAACAGAACAAAAACATTAGAGGAAGAAAAATGGCACATAAGCACTTTAGCTCAGAATCTTTTTAGTTGCAGAAAACCATCTCTTGTATATGTTTGTTCTTACTAGAATAATATTTTTCATTTCAACTCTGAGCCATAACAGAGGATAGGTCATGTGATCTAAGGCCTATCAAAGGATTTTTGGAAACATATAATAAAAGCAGTGAACAAGATAAGGATTTGTTATGTGATTTATACCAACATAAAAACATCTTATTCCATGTTCAAAAATGGATTCCAAAGGCTTGAAGCTTCAAAGGAAAACATTATGGAGCTATATGATTCTGTGACATCGGGGGCACGTGGCCCGCACCCTGTGGTCATGAGCCCCCCTTCTTCCTGACAACAGCTTCTTTACCCGATGGACACGTGAACCCTCTGAAAAGTCTTGAAGAGCGACCCCACACTACTGAGAAAACCCTCCCACTTTTCTCGACGACTTTTCATATTTTCCACTTCCTCCTGTGTCGTCGCCTGTGATGCCCTGAGATTCTTATGAAATGTCTAGGAGGGAAATAGCGATTGACTTGTCTTCAAGGTAGGGCATCCACATGGCCACATACAACGACGAAGTAGATTACTCACTAGATCCAGGAAAGTTGCTCCCCTGTATGGGGATAGTTGGAAACCCACCAACTTCTTCCCGGCTACAGCTGTCCACCCCAACTCCACTAGGATCTCCACCACTTTCTATGCCTCCTCTAGTCCCCCAGAGCGACTACTTCTCACAGCTCTCTAGGGTAACAAGATTTTACCCTGTCTAATTCCCAAGTTCCCCCTCCTAGCATGGACAAGATCTCTGGGATAGAAACCTCTCAGCCCTAGCCGCCCCCCTCTCCTCAGGTTTTGACAACTCTTCCTTCCATTGTATCTCTCTTCTCCCACAAGCCTACGCATCTCCCCTCTCTCCATCACATTGTAACTTCTTCTCCTCGCATTCCCCTATATTTTTCTCCTGCACCTTCCTGGATCCCATGGTGAACCCAACTTCCAGTCAGGGGCTGGGAGATATTGGGGTACATCCTGAGACACTTCCAAAATCACTCTTCAAAGATCAGAATGAAAGGGTCATGGAAGATTTGGAGCATAGCCGAGATTTCTCCACAGATTGTTACATTCCTTTTGAGGGCCAAGACTACACTCTAGTTAATGCACCTCCGGAGTTGGAGCGAGGGTTTGTCGCAACAAATATTCATCCCTTCAACCTAAACAACTGGGACCTCATCCAAAGCGGGGCACCATGCTCCTATCCTCTCTTCGACTTGGATCTGAATGCCCAAGGCACTTCAAGGAAAAAGAGGAGGAAGCGGAACAAAGGTCTAGGGTCTTCCAAGGTAGACCCAAACTTCATTCTCGGTGACGACCTATCGATGGCAGGGGTCTCGACAATGGCAGAAAAAACTCTAGTGGGGAAAGCCTCTGGCCAACAATTCAGCAAAAAAACCCTACGAGCCTGGGACACTACAAATTGGGGCGTAAACTCCACAAACTTGCCCAGTATCTTGCACCTCTCTAGAGGTTGGTTTATGATTATTTTCACTGAACCCTCTCAGGAAATGGTTGAACTCCAAACCAGTTGGACAATTGACTCTTCCTTGATCCTTATGAAGCTCTGGAACCCCACTTTCAACGCTGCCAGCGAGCGTCTGGACTCCATCCCGATTTGGTTCTGAATACCAGGTCTCCCTCAACACCTCTGGTCAGAAGCTTGATTCAAAGCAATAAGGAATTTTCTAGGCGAATACATAACAACAGACATGGCTTTTCTAGCCTCAGGAGAAATGGTGGTAGCTTGAATTCTTGTCTCTCTTAACATGAGGGAAGGGCTAAGGGAATTCCTCAATCTCACAGACCTGGGACGCACAAGATTTCAATTCCTAGACTATGAAGGCGTGCCCTTCCACTGCAGACACTACCATGAATAGAGCCACGTGGTCAAAGACTGCCCAAAAACATTCTCGAGGCAATCTAGACACTATACTCATGAAGTCAGGTGACAAGGTCATGAACACCAAGTTGCAGTCGGAGAACTTTCCTCCTCATTAATGTCATATTTAGAGGGGACTCCTTCCCACACCCCAACATCTTTCCAGGACTCCTCGACATCTGATCAACTGGATCCGGTCGAGAACACCTTGGAACTTGTTCCAACAGCTGACGACGAGGTACGCTCCGACCACAGTCCAGAGATAAATCCCCAGCACCTGATCAACAATTTCTTGGGTATGCATATCTCTTTCCCCTGCCCTGTTAATGGTTTGCTAAATACTTTCAATTTTATCTTAAAATATTTCATCCCCCCTCACCTCCATTGTTTCCCTAAATCCCCATTTTACCTTTGCCTCCCTCCCCTCTCCTTCGCTAGACAAAGACTGCCCTTCGGTTGCCTCTCCTCCATCTTCCCCAATCTCTTGGTCCTAAAAGGAACCTTCCTCTAATAGATCCAAGGAATCCATCATTCACTTCCACCTTCGCAATAGATCAATCATTATCCCTACCCTGGACCCCAGAGGTCTTGGGCTTACTCCGGATCACTTGAAAACAAAAAATGGTCGTGGCAGGCCTTCTCACCTCTCCATAGCACAATTTTTTGCACTGTTGGACATGGCTTTAGGCTAGAAAAAATCTCTCCTCAAGGCCCTTAGATCAAAAAAATTCCTTATTGGGGTTCCCCCATGAAGCTCCTCTCTTTCAATTGTCGAGGTTTAGCGAGCCCTAAAAAAAATACGCCCTAAAAAGCTTGGTAACTTTGCACCAACCAGATGTTGTTCTCTTCCAAGAAACTCTAGCAGACGAATGCACAGCCACAAAATCTCTCTCTACACTCTTCCCAGGCTAGGATTTCTTGGGTCTGGATGCCCGTGGTAGATCGGGAGGCCTAGCCATTGGTTGGCTCTCCAGAAAGATAAAGCTCTTAAACTCTTGGGCTTCTGAATCCTGTCTGGGACTTGAGGTACAAGTCGAAGGTTTGGGGATGACTCTCAGGATTCTAAATGTATATGGGCCACACATAGACAAGATACTTTTCTGGAACTCCATCTTCAGCTAGGAACTCTTGAATTCAGAAAATCTAATTATCGATGGAGATCTCAACTTCTCCCTAGGTAAAGTGGAAAGTTGGGGGCCCTCGGCCCACCCAGATTCCCAAATAGCATTTTTTAGCCACCTATTGGATTCAAATGGATTCATTGACATCATGCCATTCAAATTGCTTCCCACCTGGAGAAACCTAAGAGTTGGGGAAGCGCAAGTGGCAAAAATACTAGACCGGTTTTTGATAACCAAATCATTGTCATTGCTTCCTCTCCAATTTCGTCAGAGGATAGGAAGCGAGGGAGACTCAGACCACTCCCCTGTATGGTTAACCTTCGAAGAGGGACCAAAAAATTCATCCGCCCCTTTCAAATTCAACTCCAACTGGCTCAAAGAAGAAAGCTTCCAAAAACTGGTGAAATCAAATTAGACTCCCCTTCAGGATTCAAGGGGAACTTCAACAGTCATTCAATTCATGGACAATTTTTAAAAAAATTAAGAATTGGCCATTCCCTGGGCAAAAACAAAACAAAAATAACATGATCAAGAACTCAAAAGCATTGAGAACCAACTGGAGGAAATCTACCAAGATTCTGAGTCTGGGTTCTCATCAGAAGCCTCACGAGAATATCTTAGAAACCTAGAGGCAAAGTGAATAAAAATACTGGCAGATCAAGGAGCAACCTGGAGACTTAAGAGCGGGGAAATTTGCCTAGCAAATGGGGATGAAAACAGAAAATTCTTTCATGCCTTTGCCAAAGGTTGGAAATCGGCCAATACAATTTCAAGCTTAAAGGATCAAGAAGACAGACCAGTTACTTCCTTCAAAGGACTAGAAAATATGGGGAAAAAACACTTCCAGACATTATTCAAAGAAGACCGAAGGACCAACATAGTCAACATCATCAAAATGGCTCTTTACTTCTCCAGCTTCGTTGACGAGGAAGGAAACTGAGATATTTATTCAGAAGTCATTGAAGCTGAACTCAAAGACACCCTCCAAAGCTTCCAAAAAGATAAAATCCCTGGTCCATATGGTTGGTCAATTGAATTATATCTGGGCTTCTTCGATCTAATCGGAGGAAATATTCTCAAAGTCATAGAGGAATCTAAATTAAATGGCAGAATTCACAGCCCACTCAACACCACCTTCATATCTCTTATCCCCAAGGTAAATGATCCTCTCTCCTTTTATGATTTCCCATCCATCTCACTCTGCAATTACATCTATAAAATTATCGCAAAGGCAATACCCCGAAGGTTAAAGCCACTACTATCTTCGGCCATCTAGAAAGAACAGTTTGGGTTCCTTGAAGGTCGAAAAATCCATGAAGCAATTGGGGTAGCTCAGGAGGGTCTTCATAGTCTGAGAACCACAAAAGCCAAGGGAACCATTTTATAATTGATCTCTCAAAGGCCTTCGACAAGGTAAGTTGGTCCTACATCAGGCTTCTACTCACCCATCTCAGATTTGACATCACCTTCATCAAATGGATAATGCCTGCATCTCATCGGTCTGCTCTGTGGTCCTCATAAATGGATCAGCCGCACCCTTCTTCACCTTCGAAAAAGGACTACGCCAAAGATTCCCCCTCTCCCCTCTACTCTTTCTATTGGTGGCCGAGGGACTAATCAGGGCTATATAAAATGCAGTTTGCTCGGGATATTTTCATGGAATATAGCTAACCACAAGACTAAGAATCACACATTTACTTTTTTTGGATGACATCCTCATCTTCTACAATGATCGAAGGAGGGATGCGGAATTTCTTGCAAATATTCTCTTCCTCTTTCGCTCGACGACTGGTATGCAAATAAAATTACAAAAATCTATACTTTCCTTCTCTGAAATGGAAAGAGAGGATGAAGAAATATATCAAAGGCTTTTTACCTATACTTTTCAAGAATTCTCATAAGGCCTGAAATATCTTGGTTTCCATTTAAAACCAAATAACTACCTCAAAAAGGACTAGAAATGGTTGATAAACAAACTGGAGAAAAAACTATCTGGGTGGAGTTTCATGTGGCTCTCAAGGGCAGGAAGACTCACCCTAACCAAAGCAGTTCTAGAAGCCATCCCGGTCTATTGGATGTCACTGGCCTAAATACTGAAAGGAACACTGGAAAAGATCAGAAAAGTATGCTCTCACTTCATTTGGTCAGGCTCTAGAGACAAGATCACACAGTCATGGGCAAAGTGAGATCGCCTAGCCCAGCCAAAAACTCTGGGAGGATGGGGGCTTAAAAATATATATCTTTTCTCTAAGGATTTGGCAGCAAAAACAAGGTGGCGCCTCATCTCAAGCAACAACCGTTGGTCCATACTTATCATCCAAAATTACATATCCCCAGAGACAGTGGAAGATTGGATCAAATCCATAAACAAGTCACACAAATAAGGCTCCAGCTTCTACAAATCTCTCATTTTCTCCTTTCCAGTAATTGGAGAAGGACTTACCTGGAGAGTAAGTAAAGGAAATCACATCTACATTAGATCAAACCCCTAGCCTGGAAGTGGGAACTCTCACATCCTCCCTCTAGAACTAATCAACCTTCTCCATAGGAAAAATATCTTCCTACTCTCCCACATGGCCGACCTAAAAACTACTACTCTCTGGCATCAGGGATGGAAAATAACGACCGATCTTGGGATAACAGGGGTCCTTGCAACTCAATACAAAAATTACATTGGAGCACTACAGGTCGGACACATAAGACTCCTTGATAGGGAGGACGAGTTGGTCTGGAAAAAGGATCCTTCAAGAGATTACACCCCAAAAGTGGGATACATCACTTTAAGCCTAGACCTCTTTCAACAACACCAAATTTGGTGGTGGAAAGGACTCTGGAAGCTAAAATGTCCACAAAAAGCAAAAATCTTTCTTTGGGGGGCCCTAAATGGGAAAGTACCTACCTGGGAAAATCTACAAAAGCAATAGTTCAAAGGACCTGGAATATGTCCCCTTTGCCACTCTGAAAATGAAACAACCTTCCATTTGCTTATCTCCTACCCTTCTACCCAAAGAGTATGGACGGAAGTTTCAGCTAGCATTGGACAAACATGAACTTGGGGAGGGCCAGGTCTGTAACAAGCATGGGAATCTTGGATTCACAACCCAGTATACAAAGAACTAAAAGCTCTCCCCCCCATCATAAATTGGGGCATCTGGTTGGCCCAAAACGCAACACTCTTCCTTCACAAAGCTTTCATCCCAGAAAAAACTGCAGCACAACGTATCTCAATACTCTCACATTTTCTGCAAACAAAAAAAGGTCCAAACATACAACCGATCCAAACAGAGACACTAGACAAATCCAATCCTTGGGATTACTTTGATGGGGCCTCACAAAATCAAACTTGTGGGGGTGGATTTGTACTTCATCAATCGGAAAATCTTTCCTTTCACATAAAATTGGGGTTGGGATAGGGCACAAACAACTATGCAGAGCTATTGACTTTAAAATTACTACTTCTCTTTGAAAAAGAAAAACTATTGTTGCACCTCCAAATCTTTGGAGACTCAATTATCATCATAAACTGAGCAAGAAAACTTCAATCGTGTCACAACATTTTCCTCCTACCTATTCTAGAGGACATCCTTCACATGATGGAAGAATTTGACATAGTGACTATCTCCCATGTCTACATGAACATGAACATGGTAGCGGACGCACTCTCAAAAGCAGGGCTACCCCTTGCCTTGGGCCAATGGCACATCACAAAATACAAGAATGGAGACACGCAAGCATATTACCATCGCCCTTTTATAGACACAACAGTTCAACAACAGGAACAACATCAGCAGTAGAATTTTTGGACAAAAATTTTATATGGACACAGGGAGACAACAAGATATAAACTTAAAATTTTCAGCAGCTTATATTTGCAAAACACGTTCAGTTTATGGTTCAAAACATAATCTCTTGTTCCAGACTCTTATACTCAAACACCCTATTTTGGGTGATAAATTTTTGTTTTTTAAAATCTGCCTCTTTCCAAGGACCCCCTTCATGGAAGAAATTCATGGACTTTCTTTTATATTTTTTGGTACATATACTACACCCATAAGGTGTTGTGCTCCTTGAAGCACCTACAGAATGTAATTTTGTGTCTTCAGATGAATAAAATTACGCTTTTTTCCATGGAAAAAAAATGGATTCTAAATTTATTTGTCGATGACATACAACTGAGAGATTTTACCTCATATATGTATAATCGGATTCAATGGAGTCAATCTCAAGCCACTATTGTACATAATGAACAAAATTGGAATCTTTGCGTAAGAGGAGCATATCCTAATCATGTATTCATACTTGGAAAATGTCATCAATTTCTTGAATCTTTTGAAAAAGTAGTTATATTTGATGCAACTCAACATGAAGTAATCTTCTATTGAAAAATAATAATTAATCATATGAGGATGGATGCCATTTTTGCTTGTAAACATCGATGAAATGTTTCTGGTGAAATTAATAAAAGGAGAGATCCACTCTGTTATCCAAATTTTACAAAATATTTAGGGGGAGTGGATTGATATATTGTTTATATACAGAATGTGGTCTAAGATGGATTGGAATCAAGTTTCATTTTTCTATAATTTGGTTGCTAGCACAAAAATATCTACATTCTTATGTTATAAAGCCGCATGTTGACAACGGACTTTGGAAAGAGATTGATTTGAAACATGGGTACTACACAATAAGAGAAAAATGAAACTCTCGTTATAGGCTCGGTAGTCTTCATAGTCAACAATCACATTCAGACTCTGATTCATATTAAATACAAGGATAGCATGAGTACATGTAATAACTTCAGTTCGGGAGAATGATGGGACCTGGTTTTGGAATGATTATATCACCTTTTTCCTTTTATTTTCACACTCCACCACTTCTTTTCTATATCTTTAACCATAATTTGAACATTTTTGGCTAAAAAGTAATTCAGCTAAATCTTGTCCTATCTTTATCAGTAAATTAGTGAATTTTATAGTACATTTGGTAGAAAAGATATATTTTGTGCCTAACTTGCAGATAAAGATGTTACATATTGGATACATGATATTAAAGACAAAGGAATGATGTGTTGCGAAAGAGTCTCATTTGCTACATAACCCATTTTGTATGGATTTAGTCCTAAGAAATATGATGAAGAGGGATTTTGCTTGCTACAGAACTCATTTGCTATAGATCTGCATATACAATGTATCATTACAACTAAAGTTGTTGCAACTCCTAGTCGTCAAAACCAAATGCTAAGAATCTAAGATAGTGAACATACCATTTTTCATCGGATATTGATTCTTAAGAATCATATTGCTACAGAACTGTGGATCTACCATTGAATTCTAGTTTTCCAACATTATGTTGCTAAGATCTAGTTGTTAAAACTAGTTTTGATGTTGTACAATCAGATTGTTGTTGTGCACATGCCATCCTCGACTGCAAAATAGAGACAAATTTTAGATCATTCTAGATCATGTTGTTTTTCAGCAATTGATTTAGTCTATTTTCTATTTTGTTGTAACTAAGTTCTTTTAAAAATGAATACTATGTTTCGAAGAATCAACGATTCTTTAAATTTGTGGCTCACTAATTGTCATCAGTTGTCAATGAAGTTGAGATGGATACACTGCATTTGAACTCTTATATAAGATAACATATCATATTAATTGATAGAAAGAGAATAGGGAGATAGTAAAACACCAAAGACATAATTCTACTGTAAAACCCTATTTACTAAATACAAGACATATTTTGTTGAATTTATTAGTATCAACGGTTGATGTAACTTAGTGCTATAGTACTTCATTAGCACCTTTCTCCACAGAGAAAGCGACCGCTTAGGAGGAAATCAGTGTTGTTTTACTCTCCATTTTTGCTTATCAATTTATATTGTCAATTTCTATTTTAAATCTGATTGCTTAAATGTTTGCAAAGATAACTTTAAGAGTTTTGTTTTGAGTGGTGTGTTTCAGCAAGTGTATATTTTTCTCATACATCAGGTCATGATTGATTTATATAGGTCATGTTGCTACAAAACATGAGAACTGAATCACCAGTTGAATGTTTCTTGTTACAACCTTTTTTTTCAATAAATTAGAATTTGATTTCTACATAGTCATTAAGAAATGTAATTAATGTGTCCAAATAGATCATCAAAACCCTGAACCCTTGCATATATTTTGCATGAGACCTCATAAGATTTACAATCCCTTGGTTGATATTTAAATGCACAAGTAAACTAAATATCCTGCAAAGAAATTAATAGGAGATATAGTGGACATGTCACATCAATTTGCTCAATTGGTACCTAGTGGTAGCCTAACTTTAGATCAATCTTACTAAAAAATTGGATGCCCTTGAGGTGATCAAGAATATCATCAATATATGGTATTGAATATCATTTATTGATTGTCATTTTGTTCTAAGATATATAACCAATACAGAATCACCATGTCTCGTCCCTCTTCTAAACCAACAAAATTGGACTACTGCAAAGTGAGGAGTGTTCATTTCTTTTTGTTTTTCCAACAATTAAAGTATTGTATTCTTTTATTATTATTTAATATGCAAAAGGATCACAACTAAAAGATCGTGAAACAATCTCATACAAAACTCTAATCCAAGATCTCTCAGTACAATATACAATCGTCTCACACTGTCATACAAAAATTGGAAAATGCATGTGCCAATTTACTTCCTCTAGATAGCCTGCCTCCTCTGAGCAATCCCTGCTAATGGAAATCCCTACAATGAATGAATCCCTCTTGCATATGCTGCACATTCCTCATGGGCACATCCACTGTGTGTGTGGTTGCATGAGTGCACTCACTAATGTCACAACTAACAGTCAAATTGTCCCTTTCACATGTTATCTCAACTGGGTCTCTACTGGATCTGACATGAATGTAGTTAACAGTGGTAAATCTTTAGTTGCATGTGAGGTCATTGATTTTGAATTAATTAATAATTAATTCATTGATCTCTCACTAGTGTAAGTTCAGTTACAGCTAGTACAATTGAGCTTAACTCACTTAACTGAGTTAAACTACTTCACAACTCACATAACTACACATCCAACTCTGTTACAACTTCGAATCACCCAGTTACAACTAATTCGACTTGCATGTCCCACCAGTCAACCTTTGAACTTGAATTTCCTATAGCTAACTGATTTTCCACTTCAGTTAACTATTTCCAAGTGCTCATTGAGAATAGATTAATATTTATTGTCCAACTATTATTAAGGGATAATAATAGTCGACATACATCTATAAATAGAATTCGCTCACCATCTATAAATAGACATCATCTATAAATAGAATTTACTCATCATATAAAAATAGATTTCCACCTAAAAATAGCCTAAGGCTCCTTCCTAGTGTAGGTGCATAATTTTCACTGGGATCTTCTTGTTGAATCTCAACACTCCCTCTCAACAAGAAAGGGATTATCCTTCACCCCGATCATGTCTCTATGGTATTCAAATTTGCTCCTGGTGAGCGCCTTCGTCAGAATGTTTGCATCCTGATCTTCCATAGGAATGTACTGAAGCAACATGATCTTCCACTGCACACAATCTCTGATATGATGATATTGGATATCTATATGCTTAGATCTATCATGAAACACATGATTAATCGAGAGTTTAATGCAACTTTGATTATCAAAATGAATCATTGTCGGATCTAAATGAGAACCAAACAAACCAACCAAGATCTTTCTCATCTAGATAGCCTCACATGTAGCTTAACTCACTGCCATGTATTCTTCTTCCACTAAACTGAGTGCCACGGATCTCTGCTTCCTGTTGTACCAAGAAACAGTTGTAGATTTGATACTAAAGATCCCCCTTGATGTGCTATTTTTGTCCATTGGGCTACCCTCCCAATATGCATCTGTGAAAACATGCAACTTCACCTCATCCATCTGTTTGTACCATAATCCATACTTAGATGTACCCCTCGGGTATCTTAGGACATGCTTACCTACCTTCCAAAAGAGCTTGGTAGGCTTAACCATCACTTGACTCAGTTGGTTAACCGCATAGCAAATGTTTGGTCTCGTGTTCACTAGATACATTAGCGAACCCATTAACTGTCGATAGACAATAGCATCCACTACCTCTCCAGAAGTAGCATTCTCTT
>JASDQU010109217.1:10545-22710 GCA_032191745.1 Picea mariana
CGCTCGGCCAGGTGAACTTGTGGGAGACTAAGGGCTCTAAGGAATAAGGCCCCCGTCTTATTGCGTGCCCCTTAGAATCATTGTGAGTGACTGTCGTAGTCTGCCCTCACGTCATCATGGATCCTCTTGAACTAGGTAATCTTTAACCTACAGTTCGAGCCACGGCGGGATTGCTAGTAGGTTGTGGCAGGGCTGCTGTCCACACCTCTCCCTCAACCTCTCTAGAAATCGTGTGTGGCCCCTTTACTCCATATGTGAGTCTGGTCGGCAAGCTATCATCAGCCTGCATCATCAACAATCGTGTCAGAACATGTCAACATCATATCATCAAATCAATGAAATATCATAGTAAATAAATCAACCCAAATAGCACACTCCTTGACTCAATCCAGAGTCCAAGGGGTTCCACCGATGCCTCTGCATCCTCAAGGTCCAAAACCCTGCACACTCAATGAAACTGAGTCAACAGCACCTGTCTACATCAAATTAGTAAAAACATTATGTCATCTATCATCACGCATCATAATCAAGGATAAATGGTTTAACATCATAACAGTCCAGATCACTTGCAAGCAAGTGTCCTCAAAGAATAAGTTTTCTCAGTGCGCCAAAGCAGGATGTTACACTTTCTTCCTCTGATCGGACTTCGCATTCTTCCTGTCCTTCCAATATTTCTGTAGGGATTCTCTTCCATGGCCTTGCTCATACAGGTATTTATCTTTCCTGATGGCTTCAGTCAAGGTCTTGGGTTCATCATAATTGATCTTTTCCTTATAAAAGGATGCAAATTCGCTTAGAAATCTCTGTATTTTCACTTTATCATCACCAATGAACCTGACATACTTTAAAAATCCCAAGAACTTCTTCTTGTACTTGGCCATAGTCATGCTTCCCAACCTGAGTTCAAAGAACTCCTTCATTTTCTTGTCATAGAAATGCTCTGAGAGGTACTCCTTCTTGAAGGAATTCTTGAATTGTTTCCAAGTGATCCTACTTTCATTAACATGCTCCACTTGCTTCAATTGGTCCCACCACACTACAGCTCTCCCATGTAAATGGTAGGTGGCAATCCTTGCTTCCAAGTTTGATGAATAGTTATGCAACTGAAAGTATCTCCTGAGCCCAAGAAACCATGCTTCGACATCATCTTCCCTTTCTCTTTCACCATCGAAGGAAGGTGGCTTGAGATTATTCAACTCTTCTTGCAAACTATGTACCTCTTGTTTTATTCTATGTTGCTTGACAGGGGACACCTCTAGGCTGCTTACGGGATCATCTGATGCATAAAGATTTCTTTCTGAGTAAAGAGGTGAGTGGTGTCCATGAGCTCTGCTAGCACTTATGGAATAACCATCTCTTCCACGATCATTTCTCCTTTCATAACACCTGCCTTCTTCCTCTTTTCTTGAGTTTGATCCATTCTTTGTTTGCCTCTGCAACTGATCCAAGATCTGCAACACTCGATAATTTATCTAAATTTTCTCTCTCATCAATCTCTCGTTGTATGTTTTGTAGCTCTTCACTTCCATCTTCAATATTCTTACCATTTCTATCAATGTTTCTTGCTCTCCTTTTTCCTTGCATCTGTTGGGCTCTATCTCTGCATTACCAACCCTGTTATTCTGGCCTTTGGCCTCCTTATCATGACTGGAGGATCCCTCACCTTATTCCATTTTCTCAATACGCATCCTAAGATGATGTGCTTAAGCCTCTTAATTATGCAAAATGTGCAAGTGACCATCTTGTTAGAATTATGCATATGATAAACAAAAATTGTGAAACCATGCTACAGGTCTCTTTCTTGTTTTTGTTCATGGATATCATATCCCCTTTCTTCAAAAATAACAGTGTCATGTAATCCCTAGGCTGACAGAGAATTTCATCCTGCACAGGAACTTCCTTCAAACCACCTTCCCAGGTGACCATGACTAGAAACCACAATTAAATCCTTCCTTGGAATTTTCCTATCTCGGAGACAACTAATTCGACCCTTAGCCCTCCTTCCCTCAACTCTCAATCTGCATACAACCATGGCCATGACCCTATGCTTAGCTAAAAAAGAGCTTGTTCGGAGCTTCAAGACTTCAAAACCTTCAACCAGGACTAGATCAATGATCCTCATCCTCCTTAACGATCAACGATCAAGATCCACTTCGGGACTCCGTGCTTTGGGAGTCTCAAATTTCCTTGCTTGCCTCGTCTCGGAATGCTTTTACCTAGAGTTCATGATCTGTCGATGCATGTCTTCCCATAGATCGACGGTTATGGATCGCTTCGGCTCTTCAGGCTTTGAAAGTTTCAAACTTCCCTCCTACACTTTATCCCAGAGTGCTTTCACCCGAAGTCGACAATCCTTCGACGTGTGTCTTCTAGAATCAATGGTCGAGATGCAGTATGAACATCAGGCCTTCAGGAGTTTTCGACCCAATGCATCCTATCACATCTTTCCCCTCTGGCGTGCCCAATCTCCAGACTACACGATATGTCTCCACGTGGAGAAATACTGGAAGCAGACACATGACCCAATCAGGTGGGTGACACATGTCACGTTCTAATCAAATTTTCTATACTCCAAATGCTCAAAAATTACTGACACGTGGCACACAAACCATGTGTCCATGTCATYCTAGGTGATGTCTGCAAGCCACATCACTTCAGAATTCTAGGGTCCACATCACCTCCAGGTGACATCATCATGCCCCACCACTTCGGCTCTTCAGGCTTCGGTACTTTAGGAGTTTTCATACTAGCACACTTCCAATTATCTCGAACTCTGAATTCTTAAACTGGCCAATATGTCACCATGTGTCCTCCTGGATCGGATGACTAATATTCACTTCAGTTCTTCACCCGAAGTTCACAGATATGCTCCACGTCTCCTCCTCAGATATGCTCCACGTCTCCTCCTCAATCTAACGACCATATTTTTACTTCGGGCTTCGGATTTCGGAGATCTCAAACTTCAACCTTTTTCCCTAAAAAAAATGTTTTTGTCTGAATCTCGCAATCTTCTGACACGTGTCTCCCGCTGATCAACGACTAAAATTCCTTCAAGACTTCGAACTCGAGAAATATCAGTTTTCAAAACTTGTCTCACCCCACTGGCTTTCATCTAAATCCCTGGATCTAGTGACATGTGGCTCTCAGCAGATCAATGGCCGAGATCCTTTCGGGTCTTTGGGTTTCAGAAGTCTGAAACTTCAAACCCCTCCTCTCTCACTTTTTCCCAAAGTTTTTTATCCGGAGCACACAATCGGTGGATGCATGTCCTCCTACAAATCGACGGTTCCCAAATACTTCGGATCTTCAGAGGTTTGTCGCTCGAGTGATAACATGTCACATCACTGCATGCCTTTCAATTTGTAGGGCTGCGCATCGACGGTCTGGAGTAACCCACTTTTCACCCCACAATTCTCCTGACACTGACACGTAACCCCTTGGAAAAACTGTGGTTTAGATTGCGGGACCACCTTGGGAAATTAACTCCCATGCAACTCGATTCCATGCAATGCTTGTTGGCCATTGATCTCTCTATCCAATGGGATCCGACAGTCGCGACCTTAACCTTGCTTCCTTTTTATCAGATGACCCATGTTCACCTTTCCTCCGATCCAACGATCTCGGATCTCTCCTGATCCTACAATGGTGATCGCTCCCAAATTCAACAAGAATGGTCATGATCCTTCGAACCCTTATAGAGGATCTATGGCGTTTCGTCTCCTACGTAGCTTCTGCAATGCCATTCCTCCTGAGCTTTTCAATTTCATGGTCAGATTTTGACCTTGACCACGAGACTCTGACCTACAGACCAGGACCATACCAGCCCAATGTTTCAACTAGAATCTCTAATACCAATATGTAATATACCCATCCAGCCACAGGTCGGGGTATGCTACCTGCAAGCCCACCCTTTGACTTCTTTCTCATACCGATACCTTCCTTTTTTAATAAAGATGCATAAGATAAGAGAATTAAGTACATGCACATCAATATCCAGCAAACATGCATGTTCTAAAGATTCAATTTATGATAATTAAATATACAACGAAAAAAAATTCATACACAAATAATAATATCACAATAGAGAGCACTTATCTTTATGAAAGATAACACCAATTGGCTGCAGTCCAAGGACGTTCCACCCAAACGTAGACACTACTACTCCAAATCTCAACAACAACATCACCCCCGAGCCAGGGCTATGAATCCACAAGGACGGTTCCAGAGTGAACTTGGCTTCCCAAACCAGTCAGCTCTCAAGTTCTCACAGGCTTCCCAGCACTCGCAGCAATCCAAGTACCCATATCTCTTCTACCCATCTTGCATCAACTGAGAGAATGGACCTCCACCTTTCTCTGCCACACAGTCCCTCAGGCATTCCTTCTCCTTATTCGGGCCTCCAATGCAACTGGTCCAGAATATCAATGATGGAACTCTCAGGACTCACAGTTGTGAGACATGTTGGAAATAGGCCACTACATCTCAGACATGCAGGCCTCAAGGCACCATTGGATCACACCAACTTCCACTACAGCCAACTATCCCATGGTTAATTCTATTGCAATTTGATCCCCCTTCCTGAGACCAATATGCAGGTGAGGATTGATGGAGGAGGTAAGTGCATGGGAGTGCATGAGGGTAAGAATGTGGTAACACAAAGGTGATGGAGCAGACAAGTCAATGACCAACCCAACAATCAGACTAGGGGAGGGTTTAAGTATGTTCGTGGGGAAATCAAGAACCTCTTGGCCCCCCCAAGAAGCTCATGTAACCGATCCCCCCCTTTTAGGAAAAAAGGTAATTAACATAGGAATAAACATTTAGCCTCTCAGGCCCCCTCTCTTGTGGAATCATAGCCCCATATAACTCTATTCCTTTTCCATCTAGCATCCAACGATGTATTTATTATTAATAATGATAAAAACATTACATGTCTTGGGCAATGGCCTTTTAATAGTTGTTTGGGCCCTCTGGCCTCTCAGCATCGTAAAAATACATTATTTAAAATGGGGTTTCAAAACGTGGGGTGTTACAGGACTCAACAACTTGAAATGAAGGTGTTGTACCTTTGAATTTTGAAGGAGAAATATAAGTTCCATGTGTCCTTATTCGATGTAGGGAACTCTCCAAGAATGTGCCTTATACCAACCTCTTAACCCAAAAATAGAAAATGAAAATCCAAAAAAAGTGGTGCAATGTTGTTGTCAATAATGCTTCTAAAAATGCAAATAATAACATTTTCAAGTGGTACCACCACCCATATGGTGAGAACAACCACTTGGTTGCATCACAAGACTAATGTGCATGCTTAGTTATATTAAATATTGTTTTGATTGTTATATATATAACATTGTTAATGTTAGATGTATATGCAATCCACTCATGTAGAGTAAGAGAGGAGCTAAGACGCAAATGAAAAATGGCATGTGACACATGACACTGTGAAAAGTGGAATGATGGTGTATCCCTAGAAGGTCAAATTATTTAAACTAATTCTCTAGAGTGTGACCTTTGGAAAGTATTATAGTCACATAAAATTTTGGAGGGTGTGCTAGCTAGAGTGATAAGAAACTTTACATGCACTAACAACAACTTTCAATACTGGAAACAACACAAGATAATTTCATATAATACATTAAAAATTAGTGATAGTTTGCAAATTTTCAAAAGCACTTGAGACATCATAAACGGTTTTAGGGTGGGGTTAAACATTGGCATTATCAACAATGAAACAATCAAGTTGTCGACTAGAAAATATTATTTAGCAAATACAATATGTACTATTTGATTTAAGTCCACATCTACTTGTTAGTTATAGATGTACTTGTAATCTTCACAAGCCAATAATTAAATTCCCTCTTCATTCTTTTCTCAAAATGGGATTTTATTTTAGGGATCTTCTTTGCCAACATTTGCGGAATTGCATTGACCATAATATTTTGCAAGTAATATCTTTCAATAAAGTCTAAGGTTCTCATTTTAGGGTATTAATTTTCATTTAGGATAGGATGGTCACATTTCACACACAATCCTATGGCTTGTGCATTGAAGTTCTTCTTAATAACATAATCTTCTATAATCTCTTCAATGTTATCCAAGAGAGAAGATTCAAGCATGGATCTACCTTGGTTTTTAAATAGGTGTGTGTGTGAAATGTGACCATCCTATCCTAAATGAAAATTAATACCCTANTGTGTGTGTGTGTGTGTGTGTGAGAGAGAGAGAGAGAGAGAGAGAGAGAGAGAGAGAGAGAGAGAGAGAGAGAGAGAGAGAGAGAATTATTTTATTATTAGTAGCATTATTTTATTTATTAAGGGAATAGGCCCACGCATACATGGGATACATTGACAGAAAATGAATTTATTCCCCAAAACAACATAGCAGGTATAATGGCAACTAAAAATAGGAATTCTTGGAAGCACTAAAGGCCTTAGTAAGATAGACACGTAGCATTAAAAACTATGGAATTGAATCTCATATGCATTATATACCACACATACCACAAACACTACATATTTTGGGTTAATTAGAATCCAAAAAACAAAAAAGTATATACACAAACATAGAGGAGACTACAACCCACATTGAGAAACAATGCATCGATTTACTTTCAAATGTTTCACATTTTCTTTCTTTTGAATTGGATATTATTAGGGATTAAACATAACTCCATAAATTCATACTTATTAGGCATTCACATTCTCACCATGTCTGGTGAGGTCCTCACCAAGGACCTATAGCTACACACAATATGCAACAAGTAACCTAACTTTGGATATTGTTGGAGAAAATGACATCATTAGAAAGGACACTCAGTTGTATGGAAAATTTATTTGATAGTTTGTAGTATTGGCTTATAAAGATTAAATTTTTCATTTGATTGTTGATAGAGGTCAATATTTAGGGTAGTAACTGTCATTTAGGATACATGGTCACATTTCACACATAGTCCCATAGCTTGTGCATTGAAATTTGATGATTGGCTCACCTATGTTAAGTTATTCTTAATCACATAATATTCTAGAATATCTTCATGTTAGCCAAGAGAGAATTACACCCTCTTGTATGCTACTAGGATATCCATCTATGTATATCTATTTATTTTTAACCCTCCTCAACCTATGAGTATCTGAATGAGATCATGTGATAGATATACCAATAAATCCTCCACCATGTTACTAATGCTCATTTTCAAATACCATTATGTGGTATACTCCCCACATTTAGAAAAAGTGGGTAAATATCACCTCATCTCACCCCTGTTGAACTGTCCAATGTTATTATTGTCCTACATTTGTTAATTAACATACCAGTTTCATAATTGAATGCAAGAAACTGAAGATGAGTCAATGCCAAAGTAAAGAGACATAAAAATAGTCACCAAAATATGAATTAATGGAAGCCTTTATCTTCATCAACAATTATGGTTACATCAATAGATATATAAGGTTGGAAGCCTCTCATAGAACCCTTCTCTTAACACCTAAACAGTCCATAGAAAATGTGCAACAACCATGAAACAACAGAGATATACCAATAGAAAATAATGTGGAAGCCCAAGAACAAATGTCATCAACATTCCAATAAAAAGAACATTCATTCACCAACAACCCTTCCTCTCTTTACCTGAAAATGATAATTTTTGTGATCTTCAAGGGGTTTTCTTTCCACTTGTACTTCTAGTTTGCAAGTGAGAGGTGCTCTCTCTTTTATAGTTTTCATTATAACAACCTTCAATTAAAATATACCTTTAGAAATATCTATATCCAAATATATATGTGCCCAATAACTAGCATGACCCCTTCACATGGAGAACTCTAGGAATATGTGCATTTAATAGGGTGTACCATGTGAACCATTTTGACCATGTCTTTATCCATAAAATACTAATCAAACCTTGAAAGGATGAGCATTACCCCAAATATGGTTAAGTCTTGTTGATAAATGTGCAATATGGACTCAACAATTTAAAATGAAGGTGTTGTACCTTTGAATTTTGAAGGAGAAATCTAAGTGCCATGTGTCCTTATTTGATGTAGGTAACTCTTCAAGAATCTATCTTCTACGAACCTCTTAACCCAAAAATAGAAAATGAAAATCCAAAAAAAATGGTGCAATGCTACTGTCAATAATTCTTACAAAAATGCAAATAGGATTTTACATTTTCAAGTGGTAACACCACCTGTATGGTGAGAACAACCACTTGGTTTCATCACAAACCTAATGTGCATGCTTAGTTATATATATATATATATAACATTGTTAATGTTATATGTATATGCAGGTCACTCATGTAGAGTAAGAGAAGAACTAAGAGGCAAATGCCAAATGACATGTGACACATGACACTGTGAAAAGTGGAATGACAATGTATCTGTATAAGGTCAAGTAGAGCATCATAAATATCAAACCTAGATATATACAAGGGATTTGGAAGGAAATGCATGTGGAAATATTATATTTTGTAGAAGTTATTTAAACTAATTGTCTGGACTGTGACCTTTGGAAAGTATTTCAACTGCACAAACATTTGGAGGGTGTGCAAGCTAGAGTGATAAGCATATTTACACGCACTAACAACAAATTCCAAGAATGGAAAAAACACAAGATCATTTCATATAATACATTAAAAATTAGTGATAGTTTGCAAATTTTCAAAAGGACTTAAGGAATCATAAATGATTTTATGGTGGGGTTAAACATTGGCATTATCAATAATGAAACAATCAACTTGTCGACTAGGAAATATTATTTAGCAATACAATATGCAACAACTATTGATATTTACATATCTGAAAAATTTGAGAGGAATGGTTTCAGAACTATAGGCTATGTCTAGTTCAAGAGGGACTACATACCATTGATCATATATGCACCCTACATGTTATTATTGAGAAGGATAGACATAGATCCTCAAAGGTATATTGTTTCTTCTCTGAATTTTGGAAGGCGTTTAACATTATTCCTAGACACTTATTTATTGAGAAGGTTTGTGCCCTAAATGTACCTTACTTACAAGTGGAACTTACAAGCCTCACATTTAGTATGAAACATTATTCCATCTAAGTCCTATTTCAACACTTATTCCATATTCACCAAATAAAAAAGTGTGAATCATGTACTCAATCCCAATGTTCACATGTGATTATTATGATCATTCTTGGCACATGCATTTTGACAATGTCTATTCCGGTGAAGGATGTGGATAAATTCAATCATATCATTGATAAATATGTTTTCTCATTCAATGGAGTGTAGGTACAACCAAACAGGTACATGTCGGGCCTATCTTCCTCGAGTGAGGGAATTTCTGGAGGGAGGGGGGAAAGTGTTACGACGTCCAACACATCTAATAGGGAGAGATCAACTAGAGGTGAAAAGTTCATAATAAAACTATGTAGGTGCATGCAATTATTTCTTGTTGAAGGATGTTCATGTTATTATGATTATGAGAGCATAGGTGATGTCGAGGTTCCTTTTGTTGGAAGGTTTACAGTTGGGAGTAAGCTTTTCATTTATGGAAATAACACCGATGGAAAAGATCAGTGGGAGTTGAAGTGTCGAAACACTTCACCACCGAAGCGGTGAAATCACAAAGGTGGACGAAATCGTGAAGCAGCGAAATTGCGAGAAGATCTGGGCCGTAGGATCTGGGGTATCTACGAAGGCTCAATAGCCATTAGATATGGTGAAGTTGCAAGGCGGATAAGTCCAAGAGTCATCCAACTCCCCAAAACTATGAAGGAATTCTGGCTGTCCATCAGGGACAGTCGTGGACCGTTGATCAAGAGAATGCGTGGCAGAAGATCATCATGTCGCTGACTGGAAATTCAAAGGAACGAGGTTCCCTAACTTCTCGAATTCGCGATATGCGAAATTGTGAAATAATCTCAACCATTAGATCGAGGCCAAATATGGACCGTTGATCAGGCACAACGAAGGCTCGTGGAGTTGCAAAGTCCCGATAAAATCTTGATCGTTGATCCAAGAGGGACGCATGGCAAAATATCAGAGCATGTCAAAGCTCCATCTCAGATTTTTGCGTATCGCGACTTGGAGTGACGAGAACCTCCATCATAGGAATCGCGAGATGCGAATTCACGATAAGATCTGGACCGTCAGATCACCAAGGGTTCTGGACCGTTGATCTAAGCTCTATCTCGGAGATTCCCCTATCATGACTTGGAGTGACAAGAACCTCCATCTAAGGAACCACGAGATGTGAATTCATGATATGATATAGACCATCAATTCACCAAGAATGTGGACCGTCGATCTGAGCTCCATCTCAGAGTTTTGCCTATCGCGACTTGGAGTGACGAGAACCTCCATCTAAGGAACAGCGAGATGCGAGATCGTGATAAGATCTAGACCATCAAATCTATGGAGATTTCAATCGTTGATCAGACTTGATGAAGTTTATAAACTTGCAAAATATGAAGCATCTTTTTGGCATAGCGTGTGGTCACCACCGGTGGTCACGAGAAGGGAAGGAGTCAGTTCAAATAAGCTCCATTTCGGGGTTTTGGGGATCGCAACTTGGAGAGTCGAGATGCCTCATCTCCAGATTCATGAAATGCGAAATCGCGAAAGCACTTTATGCATAAGCATGTGGTCTCAGTCGGTGGTCACACCATCGAAGAGCTGAAGAGAAGAGTACGTGCAGAAAAGCTTCCTTTCGACGTTTCTGGGATCGCGACTTGGAAAGTCGAGAAACTTCACAACGGAATTAATGAAAAGGAAAAATGCGAAATCATGAAAAGCACATTATGAACAAGCACTTGGTCATAGCCATGGTCATATAAAGGAAGGAGCCAACACAGAAAAGCTCCTTTTCGGAGCTTTGGAACTCGTGACATGGAGACTCAAGATGTCTCATCGCAAAATCTCTGAATTGCGAAAGTGCGAAATGGGTAAATAACGCAAGAACTCATCAGAGTTAATCCAACGATGGAGGTGAACATGAGCACGATCGGAGGGCTAATGTTGATCCTCACAGTGTAACTGCTAGAAACCATTGATGTTTTCTACGAGAGGATGCGAAGAGACTTATGTGTGATTTCCAGAGGAGCTGAAGAGTTACATGGAATCTGCCAGTGGAATGAAGACGATTCGTGGAGGAAATTGACAGCTAGATGAGGGTTGGAGCTTGTAACTAAAATAGAAAGGATGAGCTCGACTGTAACAGAGAAGACGAAGAGTCTCAACTGCCAGAGAGAAAAAGGAATCTCGGCATAACACCTAGTGATGATAGACACAGGGGTTGAACTGCCAGAGAAGCTGAAGAGTCACGATGATTATCACTCAGAGAACTTGAGATGTGGACGAGATTGGCATGGTATGAGCATGCAGAGGAATGGCGAATATTGCATGCACAAGATGCACAGAAGCTAGATATACACGGTGCAAAGAAGAGATGCAGTTGTTGTTGGAGTTGCTATGGTTTTTGTTGTTGAAGGTGATTCATGCGTGAAGGAGGAGGGAAGTGCAACAACTGAATTGAATAGAAGGGGAATTGTGTAGTGAATGGACATGGCGCACATAGAATAAAAGGTAGAAGAACAGACAGTGCAAGTCAGGTGTGCAGGAAGGCAGTGAGGCAGATAGAGCAACGAAATGCAGTAGAACAGTGATGAGACTGGTAAGTTGTTATTGAACGCTATATCATTGTAATAGGTTTCATTATTTCATATTCTTAATCCAGGGTGGTAGGGAGGTTCTAGGGAGGATTTTTGTCCTCAGAGGTTCAAGTGGGTGCTTGAACACAGGGAGTTGTAGCTTCCTTCTAGTTGGTGCTAGAGAAACCAGGGAGTTGGTGCTTCCTTCTAGTTGGTGCTAGAGAAACCAGGGAGTTGGTGCTTCCTTCTAGTAGGTGCTAGAGAAAAACAGAGAGTTGGTGCTCTCAGCAAGTTGCATCTTGCAAAACAGAGGTTGTATCCTCACAATGAGTTGGTGCTCATATGTATGATAATATAAAGAATGTAAATAATACTTATCATATAAAGAAGAAGAGGTTTTTACCCTGTATGGGTTTCCTTGGGAAATGTCTGTCTCTGTGTTTTTCATATATGTGATTGATGCTGAATGTGCCATTCTTTATTTCCCTACATTATTTTGATCATCATTGAGTGCCTTATAAATATTTTAAAAGAAGCATAATTGTTT
>JASDQU010109217.1:33185-62481 GCA_032191745.1 Picea mariana
CATTTTAGGAAATTTACTAAAAGCATGTAAGGGGATCTAGGAACACCTAGGAGTAAATTTAGGAGCGATTCTAGGTGGGTGAGGGAAATGAGGAATTTAATAAATTAAAGAAAATGATTACTTGAGGAAAGAGGGGGATGGACGACACTTGTGCGATGGAGAATATTCATAATATTTTATTGAAACTTAATCAAAAATGTGATTTAGGAAAGTTGGTGGGTCTCAAAAACTCTATAAAAGAAAAGGAATATGAGGAAGGAAGGGGATCGGCTGTTAGCGTATCGTTACATTGTCGAATTGTGACTTGATTGATTGCTTATGAGGAGTTGGGATTTTCTCAGCTTGTATTGGAGTGGTAGCTCCGCCTTGCGAGGCGAGCTGGGAAGCTAGGCTTACCATCTGGAATTGTGTGGCCCCTTTGTGGCTTGGGGGGCTAAGGGGGAAGCTGAGTACCCCTAGCGATTGGCTGGGAGGTATCGGTGAGGTCTCGACGATCGGCGAGCAGGAGTGGCATGGAGTGTGCGGACATCAATCATGGCGTGGACATCAATCGAGGCGATCGATAAAGAAAAAGGTACGCGTGTTATTTGGTAGAGTAGAATGCTCGGATTGGATTCTTCGCTGTAATTTTATTGTTGTATAATTTTACCGCCAATGACCAACACTGTGATAGTTAGTATGCATGGTAGCTTTTATAGGGTTGCGTTGGGGTTTAAGTGCTTTGCAAATCTAATTTCTGGCATGCGTATGCCATTCTTGATTGGGTAAATTTTTATTATTATTGTTCTGACTGTGCAAATTATTTATTCATCGTTCTGGACTGTGTAAATTTTATTATTGTGCGGGACTGCGTAAATTATTACAAATTGTTGTTCTGAAATTTTTCATGTGACTGTGGGCATTTTCATTTAGATGCATGGGCTTGTCATTTTGTATTTTTGTTCGGTGATTCATTCTGGCATCTGATAAGTTTCACCTTGACTCCCTACGCCTTCTTTTTCTGATTTGATTTTTGAAACGAATATTCTAATCCCTGCATTTACAGTTTTGATTTTTATGTCAAACGAATGTTGGAATCCTTGCGGGGTCAACCTTTAATTATTTTTTTATTGAATCACTGTTAGAATCCCTGCTGTTCCAAGGTTAAAATTTTTATAAAAAGGGGAAATAATAAAATCTCTGCACCTTCAGTGTTGAGTTGTTTAGAGCAATATCAGAACCCCTGCGCCTTACCCAATCTAATCTCTGCGTGGAGGTCACTCCGTCTCTGTATTTGCATTGAGAATTTTGTGTGCATTTGGGGAAGAAGACCCACGTCCTTGCCTTCAGACCGGTGTAACGTTTGCCACAAACTGTGACTATGTGTTGATGGCCTTCAGTTTAAAAAAAAAAAAAACGGTTGACTATGTTGATTTTCCTCTACGCCGATAGCTGCGATTTTACCTGGGCACTGCTCGAATCCCACTTACCGAATCGGAATAGTATAACCCTTATCTCATCATGCAATTCGCCCAGCCACCAAGCGGTGCCTCATCATTTGATTATTTTGCTGAGTTTTTGTTTGACCATTACCTCCACCTGCAATCCGCCCAACGACTTGGATGCTGATACAACTGTCTCACTAAATTTTTATACTCAGCGAATGGAGTTCACTACGTTGGCATTCGTACCCCAACTTTCTCTATGTTTTGGAAAATCGATCCCTCAGATTTTCTGCGTTTTTGGGGAAATCATTCCCAGATTTCTCTGCATTTTTTTTGGTAATCCGTATCCCCATTAAATTTTTGTTTGGCAATCTGTCTCCTCAGATTTCCCTAGGTTTTACCTCCTCTCATACCTTTAGTTATTGCCCTTCATTCGATTCCATCGCCCACGGTACTCGGTTATCTGTGAGGAGATAGATGTTAATCCAACGCAGGATTCCCGTCACTCAGGGTATGCTGCCAAGGAGTCGTTGCAATTAAAATTGCCAGATTGAGTTGATTCTGTCAGTTTAAATGAAATCCCGTCAGTGTAGATTTAATTCCGTCGGTTTAGCCTAACATTGTTCAATCTAGGCGTTGTCTAAATTGTCATTCAGCTCTACATGCAAACTTTAAATTCAGAATGTTCATTAGGTGAAGACTGTGTATTTCCTTACAACGTTGTTAAATTAATTTAAATTAGCATGGTAGTATTCATTACAGCATGGTTAAATTAGTTAAATTAGCTGTGGTGTATGGTTAATGCATTGCCATGTATGCTAATCATTTACATTGCCAAGAGTTACATTCTAATCATAATTGCCACATATTCTAATTGCCATGTATCCTAATCATAATCGCCATTTATTTACCAGATTATTATGATTATTCTAATCTTAATTGCCAAGTATTGTAGTTGTATTGTAGTCCGTCGGTGTTTTATTTATAATTGCCTTGAGAAAAAGGGATTAGAATAGATTATTGTAATCATGATTTGCAAGATTTACATTCTAATCATAATTGCCATGTATTGCCATGTATTCTAATCATTTACATTGCCAAGATTTACATTCTAGTCATAATTGCCATGTATTCTAATTGCCATGTATTCTAATTATAATTTCCATGTAATTAAAAGATTATTATGATTTTTCTAATCATAATTGCCATGTATTGTAGTCGTATTATAGTCCGTCGGTGTTTTATTAGAATAGTTTTACAAGCACTAATCATGATGAGAATAGATTATATCAATTCCAAGGGGTAGCCTACCCTCGTGTTTCTTGTTTATCTTCATAGATGATTCTCTTGCTAAATTATAATTGCGTAGTGGATTGATTAGCCATAGAAGATTATTTTGGGGCGCAGTGATAGGTATGATGGACATGTGCCTCGTCACTTCATCTAGAAAAGTTATCTATAGTAGAACCAACGAATGTTTAATTCTGCACCTAGAAGTAAAGTAGTTGACTACCCTTGCTTCTTGAGTTAAATAATGTCATTTTCATTTCGCTCGCACTTATGTCGTGTCTTGATGGAATTCATACTCAAGTTTTCTTGCACCGTGGAATTCATAATGTGTGTCGATTTATAGAACCTTATCGCGCAACGATCGTCCTTGATGGTGGTTGATTGGTTAGTCAGTTTGCTCTGGTGTGAGTCGGGTGGGATGTAGACACCTCCATGTAGCCTAGTATATAAGTCTGTGTGTGTGATTTTTTTTTTTGTAAAGAATCCTGTGCCGTATCAAGAGTCTCGAGCCCTTTAAAGGCAGGGTTTCCACTCTTGCGACACACCTGACAGAGATTACTAGTTTCTGCCTGAGCAGTCAGCCAGGAGCCTATCTGACCTTCTCTCTCTCTCCGGAGTAGAGAACTAAGATTAAACGCCCTGCTTTTCTGTGCAGAAATAGTAAAACCTACTACTAGGGATTCTTCCTTCTGTGTTCGTACTGTGCATAACCCAGTATGTCGTTAAACGTTTGAGTTGTGCACCTTATGTCTATGATCATTAATGCTTGCAGACTTGTTGTGCGCCTTGTGTCTTCTTGTTTTGATCATCGTGGTTGCATCTTGTTAGTCGTCGGGTGGCAACGTAGAGTCAAGTGTGTCTGTTTCCTTTCTACACGCGCGCAGACACTTATAACAAAAAAAAAAAAAAAATTTGCACCTGTTATCAGATTTGTTGTCATAACGAGGAGGATCGTTACATATGGTATCAGATCCAGTTCGACCCGCAACTTGGGATTCGCTATGGCTTTCGTTGACATGAGTTTATTTTATTATACTATTGCTGATCGAGTTGATTGTGTGCGTGCAGGTAATCATGGTTAGAGGACGCCGCGGAGGCAGACTAAGGGGTGCTAGGGGAGGAGGCGCGACGCCTCTAGTAGCATCCACGCCTGAGGGGTCTAACCCCCAGGGAGGCGAGTAGGTTCTCGGACAGGAGTAGATAGCGGTTGATGATGTTGTTAGGATGATGAGATCTTTTCAGTGCATGTCTGAGGCACTGATCAGCCGATTGGACAGAGACGAGGCCAGGGCGCCTGCACCCGCTAAGATTCCACCGCGTGCACCGACCGTTACAGGTAGCGTTCATTATGAACTCGAGAAGGTTAAATTTCCTGAGTTCTTTGGTGCCTCGGATGGTGCCGCCGTTGAGGTGTGGTTGGAGAACATGGCGATGTGCTTCGCACTTCGTGATTATACCTCCAACATGAAGGTTCGCATGGTGGTATTCCATCTGAAGGGGATCACTCTACTATGGTGGAAGACGCTCCTGCAGTAGCTGAACATGGCCGTTGAAGACGTTTCATGGGAACTATTTGAGGAATGGTTCCGAGAGAGGTACCTTTCAGAGGAATTCATTGAGCATCAACTCAATGAGTTCAACGCATTATGACAGGGAGGTTGTACGGTGCCTGAGTACAAGGCACGTTTCATGGAGCTGCTCCGGTATGCTCCGCACCTTAACACAGAGAAACTCAAGGTCAACCGGTTCATGTTTGGCCTTAATGGCAGCCTGCGTGAAGAGGTTAGGATCTTGATGCCTCAAACCTTGCACGACGCTGTCCAAAAGGCCCTCATAGTAGAGGAGGAGCTTATCAGTGGGGGTCAGACCAGGACTCCAGCGAGACCAGCAGGGTAGGGTTCATCTAGAACGCCGCAGCACCTGACACCAGCGAGACATACACTGGGATATCGCGGCTTCCAAAGGGGATCCACTTTCACTACACCCCGACGACCGCTGCCTCAGCAGTGGACACCTTATCGGGGACCACAGCAGCAGCAACAACGTTGCCTGCAGCAGCAGCAGTTTAGGCCTGTTCAGCAGGACAGACCGTGGTTCCAGGCCAGTGGGCCGTCGACTTCTACTTTGGGTACCAGGACTACTAGGCCAAAGAAGGGGTGTTGGACGTGTGGGGAGCCACACTACCAGCGTGATTATCCTGTGGAGAGGACTAGGGCGTCCGGATCATCCGGACCCACTATAGTGGGAGATATGGGCAAGGCCCATGGGATTCACACAGCGGTGAATAACCACCAAGCAGAGCACCAGTCGACGGTGCTCGAGATGACAGGTACTGACGCTGACTAGACCCTTAGTATTTTGATAGACCCAGGTGGTACTGAGAGTTTCATTTCTGGGGCAGCGCTAAAAGGGATTAATGTAAAGGCAGTCGAACAGAACGAGTTTAGCTTCGTAGAGATGGCTTCAGGAGCCAAACAGAAGGTTGGAGGAAAGGTTACGGGTTGTGCCCTTAACCTGGGAGAGTTTGTCACGAGGGCCAACTTGTACATCACGATCTTAGGATCTTATGACGTCGTGATTGGTATGGATTGGTTGGAATCCCATGAGGCGATACTCTACTGTAAGACGAAATGGTTGAGCTTAGTCGATGATGAAGGGCAGAGACGTGTGATTGTAGGATGGAACCAGGGAGTATCCCTGAGGTTCGTCTCTTCCTTGCAGTTACGGAAGAGCATGCGCAAGGGGTGCAATCTTTATGCGATCCTCGCGCTAAACGAAAAAGGAGTAGCGGAAGGTCTAGAACACCTTCTGGTGGTGAAGGAGTTTGTAGATGTATTTCTAGAGGAGTTGCTTGGGATGCTGCCAGAAAGGGAACTAGAGTTTACCATTGACCTGAAACCGGGGACTGAACCGATAGCAAGAATGCCTTATCGGATGTCGACCCCGGAGTTGCTAGAGCTAAAAATGCAACTGAAGGAGTTGTTGGACCTGGGACTGATACGCTCTAGTGTGTCACCATGGGGTGCACCAGTTATTTTCATACGAAAGAAGGACGGGTCATGGAGGCTTTGCATTGACTATCGTCAACTGAATAAGGCTACAATCAAGAATCAATATCCCTTACTAAGAATTGATGATCTGTTCGATCAAATGAAGGGTGCGACGGTGTTCTCCAAGATTGATTTGCGATCAGGGTATCACCAGTTACGGATCAAGGAGGATGATGTCCCTAAGACCGCCTTTAAAACGAGATTTGGACATTACGATTTTACTGTTTTACCGTTTGGACTGCCAAACGCCCCAGGGGTATTCATGAGTTTGATGAACGAGGTGTTCCATGAGTACTTGGATAAGTTCATCCAAGTATTCATTGAATATATCTTGATCTACTCTCGGACGATGGAGGAGCATGACGAGCACTTACGCTTGGTACTACAGTGTCTATTAGAGCACAAATTGTATGGGAAGCTGTCCAAATGATCTTTTTACCAATTGAGGGTTCACTACTTAGGGCATGTCATCTCCGGCGAAGGTATCGTCATGGATCCAGCCAAGGTTGAGGCTATTATGGAATGGCCTGCGCCGACGAATGTCACAAAAGTGCATAGTTTTATGGGTTTAGCAGGATACTATCGACGGTTTGTCGAGGGATTTTCAAAGATAGCAAACCCGATCACGGAATTGTAGAAGAAAAACAAGAAGTTTTTTTGGACCGAGAAATGCACAGAATCATTTCAGAGGAATAAAGAGTTGTTGACCACAACGCCGATACTAAAGGTCCCTGACATGGACACAGACTTCTTGGTATGCACTGAGGCATCCAAGGAAGGTTTAGGCAGAGTCTTGATGCAAGATGGACGAGTGATTGCTTACATTTCGAGGAAACTAAGAAGGCATGAGGAAAACTACGTGACGCATGATTTGGAGTTATTAGCCATCGTATATGCCTTGAAGGTATGGAGACACTACCTTGTTGGACAAAAATTTGAATTAAGGACTGATCATTGTGGACTACAACACATTTTTACGCAAAGCGACCTGAACGCGCGACAACGGCGTTGGTCGGAATTTCTTAGCGAGTACGACTTCGAGATTACTTACATAAAGGGAACAATGAACCGAGTGGCGGATGCCTTGAGTTGGAGACCACGCATCTTTTCGGTGTTACCTCTTCAGACAAATCTGCGTGAGAAGATTCTCACTTTATAGCGTGATGATGACTGGTACAAAGAAGTCGAGGATTTTATCGAACAAAACACAATGATGGTACCACGATATGAGGGATATTCATTTGATAGCGATGGCTTATTGAGGTTTAGAAGTTAGATTTACGTACCGCCAAATGACGAGTTGAGGATGTTGATCCTGAGCGAGGCTCATAGAGCAGTTTACATGGCACACCCAGGAGTCACGAAGATGAGGGCAGACCTTAAACCCTTATTCTTCTGGAAGGGAATGAAGGCTGACATAGTCAACTTTGTGGCCAGATGTCTAGAGTGTCAGCAGGTAAAGGCTGAACATAGACACCCGGTAGGATTACTTCAACCACATGCCATTCCGGAATCGAAATGGGAAGTTATTTCGATGGATTTTATTGTTGGATTGCCACTGACGGCTAGGAGACACGATTCGATTTTTGTAGTAGTAGACACTCTGACAAAGAGTGATCACTTTATTCCTGTGCGTACGACGTATCAGGCACTTGACGTAGCGAGAGTTTTCATCAGTGAGATTGTGAGGCTGCATGGCGTGCCTAAAAAGATTATATCCGATCGAGGATCAGTGTTTACTAGACGATTTTGGATGAGTTTCCAAGAGGCCTTGGGAACCCAACTTAATTTTAGTACTGCGTATCACCCAGAGACTGACGGATAGACAAAACGAATGAACCAAACCTTGGAAGACATGTTGCGCATGTACGTGATGGACCAACAAAAGCGTTGGGAGGAATTCTTGCCTCTAGTAGAGTTCGCTTACAACAACAGTTACCAGAGCACCATTAAGATGGTGCCTTTTGAGTTCCTTTATGGGCGACCGTGTTGGATGCCCTTGAGTTGGGATCGGCTTGAGGATAGGGTCCTGGTGGGACCAGAAGCGATCCAAGAAATGGAAGAGAAAATACAAACCATAGGACAAAGAATTAAAGAAGCGCAGGATCGACAGAAGAGTTATGCCGATGCGCACCAAGTCGACCGTAGTTACGAGGTCGACAATCGAGTCTTCTTGCGGGTTAAATTGCATAAGAGTTCGATCAAGTTTGGAAAGGGAGCTAAAATCTCTCCTAGGTTTGTGGGACCTTTCGAGATTGTGGAGAGAAAGGGGCATGTGGCCTATCGACTAGCCTTGCCTGATTCTTTGAGGCATATGCACGATGTATTTCATGTATCTGTTTTGAGACATTATATTAGTGATCCTACACACGTGATTGACATGAGTTCCTTGTAGGTATTGGACGAGGGAGCGTTCACGGCTAAGCCGGTCCGCATTTTAGATCATCGAGTTCGACAGTTACGATGTCGAACGATATATCAGGTCAAGGTCCAGTGGGACAGTTATAGTCCACACTCGGTGACCTGGGAGGACGCATATGATATGCACCAGCAGTTCCCATTTTTGTTTGATAGATAGACTTATGATACTATGGTACTTTTATTTCGACATTTATACTGAGAAACTTCGGGACGAAGTTTAGACCAAGAGGGGGTGTATGTAACATCCCGCTCTGGCGCACTGAGAAAACTTATTCTTTGAGGACACTTGCTCGCAAGTGATCTGGACTGTTATGATGTTAAACCATTTATCCTTGATTATGATGCGTGATGATAGATGACATGATGTTTTTACTACTTTGATGTAGACAGGTGTTGTTGACTCAGTTTGATTGAGTGTGTAGGGTTTTGGACCTTGAGGATGCAGAGGCATCGGTGGAACCCCTTGGACTCCGGATTGAGTCAGGGAGTGTGCTATTTGGGTTGATTTATTTACTATGATATTTCATTGATTTGATGATATGATGTTGACATGTTCTGACATGATTGTTGATGATGCAGGCTGACGATAGCTTGCCGACCAGACTCACATATGGAGTAAAGGGGCCACACACGATTTCTAGAGAGGTTGAGGGAGAGGTGTGGACAACAGCCCTACCACAACCTACTAACACTCCCACCGTGGCTCGAACTGTAGGTTAACGATTACCTAGTTTGAGAGGATCCACGATGCTTTGAGGGTAGACTGTGACAGTCGCTCATGATGATTCTAAGGGGCGCACAATAAGGCAGGGGCCTTATTCCTTAGAGCCCTTAGTCTCCCACAAGTTCACCTAGCAGAGTGTTGACTCCAGAGGTTATAGATGTCTACCAATCAGTAAAGTCAGTGAGTGGCACCCTTGGAGCACGTGGTGCATCTTGAAGGGCACGTCGCGCGAAAGAAACACAAGTCGGCGAGTGGCACCCTTGAGCACGTGGTGCATCCTGAAGGGCACGTCGGGCGAAAGAAAAACAAGTTGGCGAGTGGCACCCTTGGAGCACGTGGTGTATCCTGAAGGGCACGTCATGAAAACTAAATGAACGAGGCGAGTGGCACCCTTGGAGCACGTTGTGCGTCCTGAAGGGCACGTCGTGTTGATGAGGTTGAAGAAACAAACCTAGATGGCCCTAAGACTTTAACGCCTGAAGAAATCCTTAAACAACTTCCCTAACCAAGTGTCGCCCAGTTCAGAATCTAAGTCCTAAGTCTAAAACTTTTCTAGGGTAAAAATTTAGTCTAACCTTAAGAGAAAGACCCTAGAATAAAAATAACTTTTTAAACAAAAAAAAACCCACTTAAGTAATAGTTTGGTCTTCATGAACTTCTTGGGGTAAATGACGAGAATAAGAATTTAATTAAAACTAATGGTGTTAAAATTTTGCAAAGAAGAAATTATTCCTAACTTGTGAAAGAACAAAAAATATATATTAAATAAATAATAAATGAAAAGATTAATTAGCGCATTTACCTTTTTGGTTTAAAAAAAGAAGAAGGGAATAATAAAAATAGGGAAACTAAGTAATAAAGGAAACATAGTAAAGGAAAGAAGGGGACATAGGATAAAAAGCAAAGTCAACATAGTAAGGAATCTGTAATTAAGAACTTCCTAAAATGAACTAAATTTAGCAACATCATTTTAGGAAATTTACTAAAAGCATGTAAGGGGATCTAGGAACACCTAGGAGTAAATTTAGGAGCGATTCTAGGTGGGTGAGGGAAATGAGGAATTTAATAAATTAAAGAAAATGATTACTTGAGGAAAGAGGGGGATGGACGACACTTGTGCGATGGAGAATATTCATAATATATTATTGAAACTTAATAAAAAATGTGATTTAGGAAAGTTGGTGGGTCTCAAAAACTCTATAAAAGAAAAGGAATATGAGGAAGGAAGGGGATCGGCTGTTAGCGTATCGTTACGCTGCCGAATTGTGACTTGACTGATTGCTTGTGAGGAGTTGGGATTTTCTCAGCTTGTATTGGAGTGGTAGCTCCGCCTTGCGAGGCGAGCTGGGAAGCTAGGCTTACCATCTGGAATTGTGTGGCCCCTTTGCGGCTCGGGGGGCTAAGGGGGAAGCAGAGTACCCCTAGCGATTGGCTGGGAGGTACTGGTGAGGTCTCTACGGTCGACGAGCAGGAGCGCACGAAGCACGCGGACATCAATCGAGGCGTGGACATCAATCGAGGCGGTCGATAAGGAAAAAGGTATGCGTGTTATTTGGTAGAGTAGAATGCTCGGATTGGATTCTTCACTGTAATTTTATTGCTGTATAATTTTACCGCCAATGACCAACACTGTGATAGTTAGTATGCATGGTATCTTTTACAGGGTTGCGTTGGGGTTTAAGTTCTTTGCGAATCTAATTTCTGGCATGCGTATGCCATTCTTGACTGGGTAAATTTTTATTATTATTGTTCTGACTATGAAAATTATTTATTCATCGTTCTGGACTGTGTAAATTTTATTGATTGTGTGGGAATGCGTAAATTCTTACAAATTATTGTTCTGAAATTTTTCATGTGACTGTGGGTGTTTTCATTTAGATGCATGGGCTTGTCGTTTTGTATTTCTGTTCAGTGATTCGTTCTGGCATCTAATAAGTTTCACCTTGACTCCCTACGCCTTCTTTTTCTAATTTGATTTTTGAAATGAATATTCTAATCCCTCCATTTACAGTTTTGATTTTTATGTCAAACGAATGTTGGAATCCTTGCGGGGTCAACCTTTAATTATTTTTTTTATTGAATCACTGTTAGAATCCCTGCTGTTCCAAGGTTAAAATTTTTATAAAAAGGGGAAATAATAAAATCCCTGCACCTTCAGTGATGAGTTGTTTAGAACGATATCAGAACCCCTGCGCCTTACCCAATCTAATCTCTGCATGGAGGTCACTCAGTCTCTGTATTTACGTTGAGAATTTTCTGTGCGTTTGGGGAAGAAGACCCACGTCCTTGCCTTCAGACTGGTGTAACATTTGCCACAAACTGTGACAGTGTGTTGATGGCCTTCAGTTTAAAAAAAAAAAACGGTTGACTGTGTTGATTTTCCTCTGCGCCGATAGCTGCGATTTTACCTGGGCACTGCTCGAATCCCACTTACCGAATCGGAATAGTATAACCCTTATCTCAGCATGCAATTTTCCTAGCCACCAAGCGGTGCCTCATCATTTGATTATTTCGCTGAGTTTTTGTTTGACCACTACCTCCACCTGCAATCCACCCAACGACTTGGATGCTCATACAACTGTCTCACTAAATTTTTATACTCAGCGAATGGTGTTCGCTGCATTGGCATTTGTACCCCAACTTTCTCTATGTTTTGGAAAATCAATCCCTCAGATTTTCTGCGTTTTTGGGCAAATCATTCCCTGATTTCTCTGCATTTTTTTTGGTAATTCGTATCCCCATAAATTTCATGTTTGGCAATCTCTCTCCTCAGATTTCCCTGGGTTTTACCTCCTCTCAGACCTTTATTTATTGCACTTCATTCGATTCCATCGCCCACGGTACTCGGCTATCTGCGAGGAGATAGTTGTTAACCCAACGCGGGATTCCCGTCACTCAGGGTATGCTGCCAAGGAGTTGTTGCAATTAAAATTGCCAGATTGAGTTGATTTTGTCAGTTCAAATGAAATCCCGTCAGTGTAGATTTAATTCCGTCGGTTTAGCTCAGCATTGTTCAATCTAGGCGTTGTCTAAATTGTCATTCAGCTCTACATGCAAACTTTAAATTCAGAATGTTCATTAGGTGAATACTGTGTATTTCCTTACAGCGTTGTTAAATTAATTTAAATTAGCATGGTTAAATTAGCATGGTAGTATTCATTACAACATGGTTAAATTAGTTAAATTAGTTGTGGTGTATGGTTAATGCATTGCCATGTATGCTAATCATTTACATTGCCAAGAGTTACATTCTAATCATAATTGCCATATATTCTAATTGCCATGTATCCTAATCATAATCGCCATGTATTTACCAGATTATTATGATTATTCTAATCTTAATTTCCAGGTATTGTAGTCTTATTGTAGTCCGTCGGTGTTTTATTTATAATTTCCTTGAGAAAAAGGGATTAGAATAGATTATTCTAATCATGATTTGCAAGATTTACATTCTAATCATAATTGCCATGTATTGCCATGTATTCTAATCATTTACATTGCCAAGATTTACATTCTAGTCATAATTGCCATGTATTCTAATTATAATTGCCATGTAATTACAAGATTATTATGATTTTTCTAATCATAATTGCCATGTATTGTAGTCGTATTATAGTCCGTCGGTGTTTTATTAGAATAGTTTTACAAGCACTAATCATGATGAGAATAGATTACATCAATTCTGAGGGGTAGCCTACCCTCGTGTTTCTTGTTTATCTTCATAGATGATTCTCTTGCTAAATTATAATTGTGTAGTGGATTGATTAGCCATAGAAAATTATTTTGGGGCGCAGTGATAGGTATGACAGACATGTGCCTCGTCACTTCATCTAGAAAAGTTATCTATAGTAGAACCAACGAATGTTTAATTTTG
Organism: Picea mariana; assembly: GCA_032191745.1. NCBI lineage: Eukaryota > Viridiplantae > Streptophyta > Pinopsida > Pinales > Pinaceae > Picea > Picea mariana. The sequence goes on from JASDQU010109217.1 coordinate 45,969, forward strand.
CACCTAGAAGTAAAGTAGTTGACTACCCTTACTTCTTGAGTTAAATAATGTTGTTTTCATTTCGCTCGCACTTATGTCGTGTCTTGATGGAATTCGTACTCAGGTTTTCTTGCACCATGGAATTCATAATGTGTGTCGATTTATAGAACCTTATCGCGCAGCGATCGTCCTTGATGGTGGTTGATTGGTTAGTCAGTTTGCTTTGGTGTGAGTCGGGTGGGATGTAGACACCTCCATGTATCCTAGTATATAAGCCTGTGTGTGTGATTTTTTTTTGTGTAAAGAATCCTGTGCCGTATCAAGAGTCTCGGGCCCTTTAAAGGCAGGGTTTCCACTCTTGCAACACACCTGACGGAGATTACTAGTTTCTTCCTGAGCAGTCGGCCAGTAGCCTATCTGACCTTCTCTCTCTCCGGAGCAGAGAACTAAGATTAAACGCCCTGCTTTCCTATGCAGAAATAGTAAAACCTACTACTAGGGATTCTTCCTTCTGTTTTCGTACTGTGCATAACCCAGTATTTCATTAAACGTTTGAGTTGTGCGCCTTATGTCTATAATCGTTAATGCTTGAAGACTTGTTGTGCACCTTGTGTCTTCTTGTTGTGATCATCGTGGTTGCGTCTTGTTAGTCGTCGGGTGGCGACGTAGAGTCAAGTGTGTCTGTTTCCTTTCTACACGCGCGCAGACACTTATAACAAAAAAAATAAAAAATTGCACCTGTTATCAGAGTTGTTGTCGTAGCGAGGAGGATCGTTACAGAAAGGATTCAAACCTCCCTTCAATAGGAATGAGCCTAATAGAAATCATCAAGATCAGTAAGCTAAGGGATATTTCAAGAAGGAAGATTCCTTGGGAAAAAGTGGAAGACCACCAATCCAATGTTGGGGATGCAAGGAAGATCACCTGTACAAGGATTTCCCACACAGAAAATATAGATTGAAGAATGTGAACAACATCCAAGAGGATACAATAGTCGAATATATGGGAATAATCTATGCATCTTTAAATGATCGACAAGCAGAGTACCAATCCAATATGATCGAGGTGGAAGGTAAGATCATAAATCAACCTGTTTCTATTTTGATTGATTAAGGAGAAAGTCATTGTTACATTGATCCTAAGATAGTGGATAGATTACATTCGGAGAAAAGTAAACTTGGAAAAACAAGTTTGGTTCAGTTAGCCACTGGAACCAAAAGAAGAATCCATGATATGGTCAGAAGATGTTCCATAAGTCATAATGGCATGAATAGTAGTACTGATCTAAATATCATACCATTGGGGTCTTATGATGTTCTAGTTGGGATGGATTGGTTGGAAAAGCCTCATGTTGTCCTATATTGTCATAACAAGACATTTACATGTCTTGATTGAAATGGAAAACAAAGCACTGCGAAAGGAGTTCCAAGACCCATCTCTATAAGGGAGATTTCGGCCTTACAACTGAAAAGATGTTTTAGAAAAGGATTTCAACTGTATGCAACTCATGTGGAAGAGCCAGATAATATGAAGGGGCCAAGCCTTGAATATTACTCGGTACTATAGGAATTTGAGGATTTATTACAAGAAAAACCCGGATTGCCACCAAGAAGGGAGATATATTTCTCAAATGATTTAGTGCCAGGAGATGCCCTGGTGTCAAAAACACCTTACAGACTAAGCCCATTGGAGTTAAAATAATTACAAATGCAGTTGGAGGAATTGTTGAAGACATACGTCCAAGTGTTTCACCTTGGGGAGCACCAATACTTTTTGTCAAAAATAAGGATGGAACCTTGAGGTTGTGTATTGACTTCCGACAAATGAACAAGTACACTATAAAGAACAAGTATCCACTACCCCGAATTGATGACCTCTTTGATAAGCTAAGAGGAGAAAAAATATTTTCAAAGATTGACCTAAGGGCAGGATACCATCAGGTAAGAATCAAGGAATAATACATTCATAAGACAAGCTGAAGGACCAGGTATGGGAATTATGAATTTGTAGTGGTGCCATTTGGATTGATCAATGCACCAGCTATCTTCATGTTCTTAATGAATGACATATTCAGATATTATTTGGACAAGTTTGTCATAGTATTCCTGGGTGACACACTTATCTATTCTAAGTCTAAAGAGGAGCATGAACATCACTTAAGATTGGTATTGCAAGTACTGAGAGAGCATCAGTTGTATGCCAAGTTGAGTAAGTGTTCTTTTTATCAAAATAAGATCCATTACTTGGGACACATTATTTTAGAGCAGGGAATGGCAGTAGATCCAGAGAATATAGAATCCATTAGAGGGTGTCCAACACCCAGAAATGTGTCAAACGTCAAATCTTTTATGGGATTAGATAGCTACTACAGAAGGTTCATAGTAGGGTTCTCTAAGATTTCTCATCCCATCACTTCTTTGCAAAAGAAGGGAACTAAATTTGAATGGATACTCAAGTGTGAAAAGAACTTTAATCTGTTGAAGGAATTACTTACTAGTGCAACTGTGTTAAATATTGCTGACCCAAATGAAAGTTTTGTGGTATGTACAAACGCTTGTAAGGAAGGACTTGTGGGAGTCCTCATGCAAAATGGACATGTCATTGGATATGAGTCCAAAAAGCTTAAGGAACATGAGAGGAAATATGTCACGCATGACTTGGAACTTGCTTCCATTGTTCATGCCTTGAGGATGTGGAGGCATTATCTCATGGGGAAGAAATTCGAATTAAGAATAGACCACATTGGTCTGAAGTATCTTTTTGAACAACCAATCTTGAATGCCAGGAAAACTAGATGGCTGGAATTTTTAAGTGAGTATGACTTAGATATCAAGCATATCAAGGGAAAGGAGAATAAAGTTGTCGATGCACTTAGTAGGAGAGTGCATCTCATGCATGCTACTGTTGTCATTATGCATCAGTCAGACTTAAAGAGAAGAATTTTAGATGGTCTTGTTACATATCAGCATTACCTATAGGTAAAGGAAAAATTACAGCAAGGAGATGCCCAACAAAAAATAAAGGAGTATGATATAAAGGAATATGGATTACTCATGCATAAAAATAGAATCTATGTTCCTAGTTTCGGAGAACTAAGGAATGTGGTACAGAAGGAAATGAATGATGTTACTTATGTTGGACATCCTGGTTACCAGAAGACAATTACAGCAGTAAGAAGCCATTTCTTTTGGCCATGAATGAAGAAGGATGTTGCTGATTACATCACTTGATGTATGCAATGTCAGAAGGTGAAGGATGAGCATAGGCACCCAACAGGTTTGCTACAACCATTGCCAATTCCAGAGAATAAATGGGAAGTGATCACCATGGATTTAGTCATGGGATTACCGATAATGAATAAGAAACATGATTCAATCATTGTGGTGATTGAAAATTTAACAAAGGTTTCTCATTTTGTGCTTGTGAAGACAACGCATACAACAACTAATATTGCAGAAATTTTCATGAAGGAAATTGCGAGGTTGCGTGGGATACCTAGAAAAATCGTCTATAACAAAGAAACAAAGTTTACCTCCAATTTATGGAGGGGAGTTTTTAAAGGATTTGGCACAAATCTAAACTTTAGCACAACATATCATCCCCAGACAGATGGGAAAACAGAGAGAGTCAATCGAATAATTGAAGACATGCTGAGAATGTATGTGATGGATAAGCCATCTAAGTGGGAAGATTACTTACACTTGGTTGAGTTTGCATATAATAATGGGTATCAAGATTCATTGAGAATGATCCCATTTGAAGCCTTGTATGGTAGGAAATGCAATACTCCAATGATTTGGGACAAGCCAGAAGATAGAGTGGTACTTGGGCCGAAGTTTCTCAAGGAAATGGAAGACCAAGTAGTCAAGATTAAGTAGAATTTAAAGGCAGCTCAGGATAGACATAAATTTTATGCAGACAAGAACAATACAAATAGATAATTTAAAGTAGGGGATCATGTACTTTTGAAAGTAAAGCCCAATAAAATCTCTTTGAAATTGGGAAGTTGTACAAAGCTCGCAGCCAAATTCTGTGGTTCATTTGAAATATTGGACAGAATAGGGACAATTGCATACATTCTTTCATTGCCTGCTTCCATGAATGTGAATAATTTATTTCATGTATCTTTACTAAAGAAATATGTACATGATCCTAACCATGTTATTTATTAGCATCTGATTCAGGTAGAGATGGAGGGAGATTTTCAGGTTCAGCCAATACGGGTATTGGACAAAAAGGTAAAAATGCTCCGGAATCAAGTTATAGAGCTGGTAAAAGTTCAGTGAACCTGCTATGGTCCTGAAGATGCTATCTGGGAGCATGAAGATGCCATGTAGGCAGAGTACCCGCAGATTTTTGAATAAATTTGAGATTTTGATCTTTGTTTTGTATATGCACTGAAGACAGTGCCAAAATAAGGGGGAGGGGATGTAACACCCCAGGTTTTGAAGCCCAATTTTAAATGATGTATTGTTGTGATGCTTAGAGGCCAGAGGGCCCAAACAACTATTAAAAGGCCAATGTGCCCAAGACATGTAATGTTTTTATCATTATTATAATAAATACATCGTTGGTTGCTAGACAAACAAGGACTAGAGTTATAGGGGGCTATGATTCCACAAGAGAGGGGGATTGAGAGGGTAAATGTTTATTCCTATGTTAATTACCTTTATTCCTAAAAATGGGGGATCAGTTACATGAGCTTCTTGGGGAGTTCAGAAGGTTCTTTATTTCACCACTAACATACTTAAACCCACCCCTGGTCCAATTATTGGGTTGGTCATTGGATTGTCCACTCCATCACCTTTGTGTTACCTCATTCTTACCCTCATGCACTCTCATGCACTTACCTCCTCCATCCATCCTCACTTGCATATTGGTCTTGGGAAGGGGGACCGAACTGCAACAGAATTAGCCACAGGATAGTTGGTTGTAGTGGTCGTTGGTGTGATGTAGTCGTGACTTGAGGCCTGCATGTATGAGATGTAGTGGCCTATGTCCAGCATGGCTCACAACTACGAGTCTTGAGAGTTCCAACATTGATATTCTAGACCAGTTGCGTTGGAGGCTCGAATAAGGAGAAGGATTGCCTGAGGGAATGTGTGGCAGAGAAAGGTGGAGGTTCATTCTCTCGGGTGGTGCAAGATGGGTAGAAGAGAGATGGGTACTTGGATTGTTGTGAGTGCTTGAGAGATGAATGGTTTGGGAAGCCAAGTTCACTCTGGAACCGTCCTTATGGATTCATAGCCCTGGCTCGGGGGTGACGTTGTTATTATGATTTGGAGCAGTAGTGTCTATGGTTGGGTGGAACGTCCTTGGTTTGCAACCAGTTGGTTTCACCTTTCATAAAGATAAGTGCTCTCTGTTGTGATATTATTATCTATGTATGAATGTTTTTCCGTTGTATAGTTAATTATCATAAACTGAATCTTTAGAACATGCATGTTTACTAGATATTGTTGTGCATGTCCTTAATTCTCTTATCTTATGCATATTTATTAAAAAAGGAAGGTATCGGTATGAGAGAGAAGTCCAAGGGTGAGCTTGTAGGTAGCATACCCCAACCTTTGGCTGTATGGGTATGTTACAAGTCCACCTTGCACATTTATCAACAAGACTTAACCATATTTGGGGGAACACTCATCCTTTCAAGGGTTGATTAGTATTTTATGGATAAATACATGGTCAAAATGGTTCACATGGTACACCCTAATAAATACACATATTCCTAGAGTTCTCCATGTGAAGGGGTCGTGTTAGTTTTTGGGAACATATATTGATAGGTCAAAAGGGTGTCTTGAAGAACTCCCAAAAATACTCTTGCACAATTATTGAGGGTGAACTATTTTAAATATCTGATGTGGTCAAGGTATAGTCTTCGAGGAGCACTCCACTAGGATGTATATTGTACATTAATGATACATTGGTTGATGAATGGATCTATTTAATTAAGGTGGCCTGTATCTAACGGGTTCCATGAAGACCCTAACCACTATCTGCACATTCTCCAAGGTTGCACCACCTATTAAGGCACCTCATTAATATTTCAATTGGTTAAAGAGTCCCAAAAGAATGTTGTCATATCTAGAGAGAAGACACGTGGTATCCATGACCTATTCTAGGTAATTAAATTTTTTTTTAAGGAGTGATCAACTTAAGAAAATGACAAGTGGCATAGTGAAACCTTTTCACAATTTTCAAAGAGCGGAAAATATTGTTTAATGATTGAAAGTTGAAACATGGAAAAAAGTACCACCTCAAATTATACAACTTAGTTAAAGAAGATAAGGAAGGACAACACTCTACCATAGAAGAACCCAAGACTTGTGTGTAATATTTTAATGTTATTTCTTGGAGGGAAATTTGGATTGAGATATTTCTAAACGTATATTTTAATTGAAGGTTTTTAGAATGAAAACTATAAGGTTGTTAGGAGTAAAGGATGATGGTGAATGAATGTTCTTGTTGTTGGAATGTTGATCACATTTATGCATGGGATGCCACATTATTTTCTACTGGTATATCTCTATTGTTTTAGGATTGTTACACATTTTCTGTGGACTGTTTGGGTGTTAAGAGAAGGGTTATATGAGAGGCTTCCAACCTTCTATATCTATTGATGTAACCAAAATTGTTGATGAAGATAAAAGCTGCTATTAATTCATGTTTTTGTGACTGTTTGTATGTCTCTTTACTTTGATGGTTATACCATATGCTGGTTGATTTTGAGTTGGAGATGAAATGGCATCGTTGAGATATTTGCATTATTTCTATGAATCATTATGGTTGATTGAATTGGTGATGTTCATGTATGACATAACTTGCTAATTTTCCTTGCATTTAGAGAATCTTCATCAAGTTAGGTTTTGTCTCCATTTTCCCAAAGGACAAGGTACTAGGTTTTGATGAATATTTGCATAATAAACTGAATTCTCTTCAAACCAAAATGGATGAATAAGAGATTAGTCCTACACTTGAGGAAAAGGAAAAATAATTGGTAATAAAGATACATAGATCCTACATAAAAGAGAAAGAGCATCGGATATTAGCATCCTACATTGTCTTGTTCAAGGTGGGTAATAGAAATACCACATTCATTGATAAGAAAGATCGAGCAAGGAAATTGAACAATAATGTAAAGGAAATTATGTTGGAAGATGGGGAACAAGTATATGGTTTTAAACAGAACATGAGGAATCCCACTACCATTTCAAATGACTATATATTAAGAGGATTCCCACTATTTAATTTAGGTTTCTCAAATAATTCTTGATGACTAGAAGCATAGGGGAGGAAACATAAAATGTGATTTGGGGACTAGATGTGGAGAATCAACCTAGACTAGGTATTTTTTCAACTTGATTTTACCAAGCACATTGGCATATAATCAATTTGATCTCAAATACATGAAAAATAGGTCTCATATAAAGGGAAAATTAGGAGGTGGGGTTAATTCCTCCTTCCTAGCTTTGATCCCCCAAAAAGAATCCCATGTCTTTATCTCGATTTCACCCAATATATTTATGTAATGACTCTTGTAATATTCTAACTAAAATTATGGGGAATAGGATTAGATTCATTCTACCAAATATCATCTTATCAAATCAAGAGCGACTAGTTTAATAGTGAAAAATTGTAAACAATATTATATTGCTCCAAGAGACAAACTTCTGTAGTTGAACCAATAATAAGTGGGGGATGATCATGAAAATTTATATGGAAAACTATTTTGATAGAGTGAATCATGTTTATCTATTTCACATCCTCAAAAAATTTGTCTTTTCTCCCCAATTTATCAAATGGATAAAGGATTTCAATGGATGTCCATGGACAGATTCATTAGTAAATGGATGGTCGACCTTGTTTTTAGAAATTCAAAGAGGATAGTGCCAAGTTTTCTCGATTTCCTCTATGATATATATTCTTATGGTTGACTGGTTGGTATAGAGTTTAGAGAATGAACAAGCTACTAGAAATTTAATGGGTATCTCCATTTCTAGAGGAGCAAGGTTGATCAAAACCTAGTTCCTTGTGTTGTTTCAGATGATTTTGATTGGGGTTGCCAGGAAAATCTCAATTTCGAGCGACAATGAGTTCCCATCATAGGCACCTTGAAAATTCATGGTCGAAATTGGCCATTTCCATGGCCTAAACTATCAAGGAAGTCGATGCTCCAACATAAACCTTAATGAAAAGGAGGTGGAGATGGGAAGGGACAAAGGATAACCTTCAAGATCAAACAAATATGTAGATAAGACGGGGAATAATCTAACCCCCCTACAATATGAAACATAATTTGTGCCTATAATTAGCCTTTGTAGTATTAGCATTGGCATAAGTGATGAAAATAATTATGTCTTTAAGGATTTATATTCACCATCTAAAGGAAGAAGTGATACGTTTTTTTCCTATCAGACCCCATTGTTGTTAAAAAGAGGAATATCTAGATGCAAAGGTGACGCATACCAATTTAGGCAACATTGTTTCTACTCTGATCAAATCCCCCATTGGCTCTATCTTGTCGGTAGGTCATTGTCTCCAAGTGGAACAAGGTCGATCTATGCACATAGACAGGGTCAGGCTCTAAGGGTTTTTTGTCTGCAGAACAGGGGTCAGGTTTCTCTCTACAAGGAGGGTTTTTGTTTGGAGGATTAACTTATTATTTTTATTGTTTTTCTTTGTTATATATAATATTAATATATAATCAATATATTATATATAATATATAAATATATTATGTAATATATTTATTATATGATATATAATTAATATATTATGTAATATATTGATTATATGATATATAATTAATATATTATAAAATTAAAAATGTTATATCTCTATTACATTACAAACCCCTAATATAGATCTATTAATCGGCCCCTCTGATGACGATGACGATGACAATATGATGATGATCATGACAATGGAAATGATGATCATGATCATGACAATGACGATGACGACGACGATGAAAATGATGATGATGATGACAATGATGATGACGACGACGATGATGATATGATGATGATCATGACCATGACCATGGTAATGATGATGAAGATGATTAAAATGACGATGGAGATGATGATGAAGATGACGACTGTGACAATGACGATGAAAAATATGATGATGACCATGACGACGACGACGATGATGATGATGACTACTGCAATATTGATGATGATGATGACCATGACAATGACGACGACGATGACAATTGCAACAATGGAGATGACGACAATGATGATGATGGCCATGACAATAATGATTGATGATAATGACGATGAAGGGTTTCCTCCACTTTATTTGTTATATTTTATATTGGTCAATCCACTATTTTTAATTTTAAATTCTAGACTTTGTAATACAATCTATAATGGATCTATGTCTAAACTATTCTTTTACAGAATTTACTTTGTCTATTTATTTCCTTCTATCTACCTTACATCTCCTTGGCCATATCTATTTGCTTAAATAGATGTTATAAGATGTATTCTTAGTCATCTTAGGTTTCTTTCTAGAGTTGTTAATCTTGATTTTCCACCTCTTTTTCCCTTCAACTTGGAATTCTTATCCTTGTTTTTCATCTTCATGTATGCTTTATGCCTTTTTGCTATTTTTACCCATAATAAACAATAATTAGTGGTGGGATTGCATCAAATAATGGAGTTATACAAACCGATCCCTTATTTTCCCAAAATGACATGTTAAGGACAAAATATATGTCTTATAAAGGAAAGTGCCACCTAAGCTTACACCTTTTTCATATATTTTTCCTTTGATTTGAGGTGAAGTTATGGTGAATTTTCCATTTCCTCCATTGAGTCAATTAGTTGAGTACCCTTCTTAGACATTTGGTTGTTCAACTATATAGTCACACACAAATATATACACTACTAGATGTGCATTTTACCTTCTAATCTAGTACTTGTATTTTCACATGTACTTTAGGAGATTTCACTATTACTTTTTTTGGTTGAAAAATACATCTTATTTACAAAAGAATATTCACAAATATTAGTACAAAATATGGAAGGGAATATATCGTGAAAATCATAACCTGTTCCTCATTGTAATGAGGGTAGAAATAAAGTTAAAGTACTCACCTGGGTTCAATGAATGGGCATATTTAATCAAAATATCAATACCCTTAGCTAGGAAATGATGGTGAACCCCATCCCACCATAGAGAAAAACAAGAGGATGTAGAACTCACCTCATGATAAAAAATTGTCTTGGACCTAATTTTCCCTTCAGATTGATGATGATGAGGAGTAGGATGCATAAAATGTTGATTACCATGACCGCGAAAATGAAAATTTTAATTATGATGAAAACAATGATGACAATGATGATGACGATGACGATGACGATGACAATGACAACAATGATGGATGTGATGACAATGACAATGATGACGATGAAAATCATGATGATGATGAGGATGGTGATGATGATGACAATGGTGATGATGATGAAAATGGCGATGATGACAATGCTGATGATGACAATGACAATGTCGATGATGATGACAAAGACAATGACGACGACGATGATGCTAACCATGATGATGATGATGATGATGATGATGCACGATGATGATGATGATGATGATGTTTTATGGTGATGACAATGGAAATGATGGTGATGATTATGATGATGGTGATGACAATGATTATAATGATGATGATGACAATGTCAATGATGACGATGACGATGGTGATCATGAAAATTATTATGACGATGAGGAGGAGGAGGATGACGATGATGGTGACGATAATGATGATGACCATGCTGATGATGATGGAAATGAAAATGATGAWGAAGATGGAGCACAATGATGATGATTTATGGTGATGACAATGGAAATGATGACGATGATGATAATGGTGATCATGACGATGATGATGACGATGATGAGGACAATGGAAATGATGATGACGATGAAAACGAAGATGGTGATGATGATGATGATGATGATGACAATGTATACGATGATGATATCGCACGACAACGATGATGATGATGATGATGATGATGATGATGATGATGACGATGACGATGGTGATGAGGTGATGGTGATGGCGTGTGATGATGATGATGATTTATGGCGATGACGATGATGACAATGGTGATTACAAATATGATGACAATAATGATGACAATGGAAATGATGATGACAATGATGATGAAAAAGACAATGATGACGGTGATGATGATGACCACGACGATGACGATGACGATGATGATGAAAATGGCAATGATGATGATGATGGCATGCGATGATGATAATGATGATGATTTATGGCGATGATAATGGTGGTGATGATGATGATGATGACAATGATGGCGATGACAATGATGATGACGATGATGATGACCATGATGATGATGATGGAAATGACAATGATGATGATAATGTAAATGATGATGATGATGATGATGGCACTGGTGATCATGAAAATGATGATGACGATGATGAGGACAATTTCAATGATGATGAAGATGATGATGACGATGGTGATCATGACAATGATGATGGCGATGATCATGACAATGGAAACGATGATGAAAATGTCACGTGATGATGATGATTTATGGTGATGAAAATGACGATGATGAAAATGGAAATGATGATGACGATGGAACGTGATGATGATGATGATGATTTATGGTGATGAAAATGGTGATGATGATGATGATGACCATGGTGATGACAATGATGATGACGATGATGATGACAATGGAAAATGGAAATGATGATGATGATGATGATGATGCGCAATGATGATGATGATGATGATGATTTATAGCGATTACAATGGCGATGATGATGATGATGATGACGATGATGGTGATGACAATGATGATGACGATGATGATGACAATGTCATTGATGATGACCATGATGACAATGATGATGACGCAGATGATGATGATGATTTATGGAGATAACGATGGTGATGATGATGATGATGATTTATGGAGATAATGATGGTGATGATGATGATGATGATGAAAACAATGGTCATGAAAATGATTATGAAAATGGTGATGGTGATGACTATGGTGATGATGATGATGATGATGACAATGACAATGTTGATGATGACGACGAAGACAATGACGATGACGATGATGATGACCATGATCATGATAATGATGATGACGATGATGACGATTGTGATGATGATGATGAAGATGATGATGATGATGATGATGATGATTAACCCATATAAATTAATAATTGAAAGAGAATAAATCATATAAAATATATAATCACATAACTCATACATTTCATCATTTCTGCAATATCATTGATCATCTTCTTCTTCATCTAATTTTACATATGTGTCATCTAGTTCATAATCTACATTGAAAGGATTGGACATATCAAAATCATCATCATCAAGTCATTTTCAATAATATCATCGTCATTATGATCATCAAGAACATTGTCATATACATCTGCGTCAACTTTTTCGAATTCTTCATCTAACAGTACATCTACCTCATACTCCTTTACATCTTCTTCTTCTTCAATATCATCTTACTCTGGTACATTATACTTTACAACCCTTTGTCTTGGATCATATCTAATAATGTATGACCAACCTACTTTACCTAGAACCTCTGAATAAAAGACATTCTCACATTGGCTTGGAAGAGCATAAGTTTATGTACCAGGCTCAAACGTCCTTGTATTAACCATGGTAAATCCATTGGAATGCTCAATAACAATTCTTTCAGGATCATGTTCATGCATTTGTAACCTGTACCATTTGACCTCAAATAGAACTAACTTGAAGGAATTAAAGTCACACTCGATTACATCATTCAAATACCCATAATATATATTTTCAGATATTGTTGGATGCATGTCACTTCTAGAGGAAACATTAGTGACTTGAAAGACTACAATTATCCCAGAATCAAAGGTTTTCTTCTTATAATCCTATTTTTGATGTGAAATTTACGACCATTGCACCACATAGCCTTGTGGTGTTTCAACTACAATATGCCCCACGCGTAAAAAATGCATATTTGTCAATTAATAAACATATTTATACATAGTAAAACTTTATAAAAGAAACACACCATGACCTAGATTAATAGAATGGAAAATAATTGAAACATGATGTGGGTGAATAATATGATTTCATGTTTATCTTTTAAACCATATTCTAAATCAATTTCCCTCTGCGTAATATTGGTATGTTTTTTACGATGAGCTTATTTAAGTAAAGTAGCCACCCCTTCCCATGATAACCTACCATTACATTGTATTTTACATCAATTTATCCATACTTTCATCCAATCAAGATTGTTTGTGATGTATAAATGTAGTGCATCCCACTCTTGACCAACTATATGAAAAAAGAATAAAAATTACTAATTAGAGTAAAGATTAAATAATAATTGATCGTGGAAGCTAAATAAAACTTAAATAAGTACAATATAAAAATATATCAATATTAATGCAAAGTATTATAGATCTATACCATCTAATTACCTTTAACTTTCCTCATTCTACCTTTCCCAACCAAGTCCTCCCCTTCAAATTTGTTAATGGAATTGAGATCCCAAATCCGAGGCACCTTCATGATTTTTTTTTCTAATTTAGGAAGATATTGACTAATATACACCAACGATTGATATTCCATATATCCCTCAACCATATATCTCTGAGGACGTGCTCTCTATCTAACTGAAACCTTCAATGACTTCAAGTGCCTCTCCACCAGCCACATTGACCTTTTCTGTACAGGTCCACACATTTCAATCTCCTCAACTTGGTGTATGAGGTAGTGTTTTTGTGCATTGAAAAATTCCATAGGTAGATACTTTTTCATTTCGCACATTAGCCGAGGAAATTCTCTCCTCCAAATTTTATATCTTCTTTATGGATTTCTTTAGATGACAACCACTTACACATGATATAACAAATTATATCATAGGTTTCAACAACAATGTATATACATTGAAAGTAAAACAAATGTCGACAAGTTGAGCAACACCGATTTTGCATACAAATCATTAATATTTACCTCATGTGTTTTCCAAGATCATATATAACTTGTTTTACATTTTTGTCAAAGTTGTCAGGGAGAGATAGAGGTAGAACATACTGTAACAAAAAAGTGATCATTAATTTTTAGGAAAAGAAACCATATTATAATACTAATTTTATTTATATTTACCAATATAGAAATCTACATCCAAAATAATTACCTTAATGAAGGTATGTCAGTCATGAGTTTTCACCCACCAAATTCACCTTTCTTGTTAAGATATTCTTTATGTTTGAAGCAAATCATGTGGGAAAATTAATTTTCCAAATGATCTCTTTTACAACATTGCTTTCCTACTCTATAAATAACCATGGAATAATATTTTGGTGTACTCCATTGCTATTTGAATAAATCACATTTTTGAATTTATGTTTGGCTTCCTGAATGTTAGCACAATTTTTGACAAACTTTTCTTTGTCACTCCTTCCATCTACAATTATCCACAATGCTTTTGTTACATTCTTCCCGATATATATTGTATCAAACAAATGAGTTATTTGTAGGTGCTCATAGTAGGGAAACCTATTGAATTGTACATGGTAACTTTTCATTCCTTGTGGAATCCCATTAATGCCTTGACGACATTTATGAAAAATAATTAATGAGATTACAAAAATAATTGTTAGATACAATAAATAGAATTTGATACAAATTAAAATTGTAAAACATTAATATATATGTAGACACATAGACTAAATGCTTACCTTGATGGTTTCTATTATATTCCAACTTCCATAGGTGAGGTGTTGTTCTTCATGGTTTTATTCCATCATCTTCTTTCAAATTGAAAATATTTGTTTCTGTAGTTCGATACCTATGGTTCTTAGGGAGGAAGTGTCGATAATCATAAAATACCTCCTTTCCTAGACTTCTTGAACGATAAAATTTTATTCTACGACCACAAACTAGACATCCAAATTTACCCTTTGTTTGAAGACCTGCAAGATTATATGGATTAATATCAATATTATTTATATAACGAGGAATTGATATTTAATAGGCATGCATAATATTTTCATTAAATGATATACTATTAAAGTGAATCAATATGTTACAAACCACCAAAATGTGTTATCCTTGGGGCATCATGAATTGTCCATGTAAGTATTCCATGGAATTGAAATTTCTTTTTCCCTATTGGTCTAGAGATGTCGCACATAGTGATGCCAACCCATAACTTTAGTAGCTCCTCAACAAGAGGCTCAATATATACATTCATATATTTCACTTGGTACTTACCTAATTGGGTGAAAGTACACATAATTACTACCTTGTATATATATTAGTAATTATGCAATGAATAATAAAAATGAAAGACAACATTCAAACCAATTTTGTAAACAAATATTTGGAAAAATCATTGCCAACATTGTGTGCTCCCTCTTTATTGACATCCAAGGAGGAAGGTTATTGTTTATAACAAAAATAGGCCACATTGAGAAAATATACCTAAGCTCACCAAATGGATTGATACTGTCAGGTGCCAATGAAATCCTAACATTATGAGGTTCTTCTTTAAAATTTTCCATATTTGTTCGATGTTCCTAAATGCATAACCATATGTAGGCATTCTAAGAACACCATATTCACTTATGTGCCATGCATTGTAATCCATAAACTGTGCAATGATTAGGCACCTAAACAATTGTTAAAAATGTAGAATTATCAAAATATGATGAAGAACCTTATGAGGAACATTTTTTGTTACTTGATCAGTTCGATATCTATTGATTTGACATTGTAGGCATTTGTTTCTGATGAATATTGTCCATAATATATAATATGATCATTTAGAAATGCATCAATATCCTGATACTCCATTCCAATATCTTTCATAACGGCACACATCTCTCTCAGTGTGTGAGAGGTAAAATATTTTACGGTGGTAAGAAAAATTCATCTAACAATATACAACATAAAAAAATACTAGTTAATATAAATAATAGTAATAAAAAATATTGCATCCTTAATTTACACATTAATTGACACTAAAAATAGACAAAAATAAAATCAACCTTTATGTATAATATGTGATGAATTAGATTACGTACCTTAGTCTCTGTGTGAGACACATGTTTGAAAAACCATTAAATACCTTCAAGTTCACCAACAACATTATAGAAGATATCATATTTTTTCTTGAGCCTTGATAAAGGGAATGTTATTCCTTCTCAAGTAGAGGTATATTATAAATATCATCATCGTTTTCCTCATCGATAGGAGAAAATATGTCCTGGATCAATCTATTTTTTCCATCATCCAGCTCAACAATATTATTGGTGTCATATTCTTCCATAGGATTGAATTGATATTCAATATCCATACTGTCTTCCACATCTTGTACAATAGTATTTCTACTATTACTTGGCAAATATTTATCCAGTGATGGAAACCTAGGAGGATATATTTACAATTACAAACAATCAATAACATTAGTGTATATAACAAATATATATATATATA